>CM052119.1:13314333-13326144 GCA_028454245.1 Halictus quadricinctus
TCAAAAAATTCTGATGAAAACATTTTTATCATTTCAGTAATTGTGAAAGAAAAGATTAGGAACCAGTCATTTTGACTCGGTAGTTCTAGTGTTAATTTAAAGACAAGTAAAATTTAGCTAATAGAAATTTTATCATATTCAATACAAGATAATTTGTATATAATTAAGTAAAAGAATTTCTTTAATTCGCTGAATTAAAAGGTTAAAGAAATTTATCTTACGACGCAAATGGAACGAAATCAAATTGTTTGCATTAACCAGAAAGTGTCTGTATTTCAGAAATAAATGCGCTAATTGTTACAAGAGTTTTTCCCCGTTCAGCATGAAAGTCGCCACCGAATTTCTTGCTGGACAATGGCGTGAGCGTTTCGATTCTCGCGTAGCGTGTGACAGATCAGCTCGATCATTATTGCGATTCCACGGGCGTCGGTCGTATGCATCGCTAGGTAATACGTGTCGCGGATGAGGTTCGAAAACGATAAGGGAAACGCGGCAGGTATTTCGATCGGCGGTGACACTTTTATGCCCGCCGCATAAAAAGCTCGGGTAATCAAAAGCTCGTTAAGATGATTTATAATTTGCCACTGCATTTAACTCTCCCTCCACCTTCCGTGCGTACAGACGCGACTTTTTTTTTTTGCAGAACGCCGAGCACACCCCTCGGCCATTTTTGTCGGCTTGTATTCCTGCGAGCAAAAGGGTGGCTCGTCGTACTAATGTTTGCGCCACACAAGGGTGGAATTCTGGAACCGATGGTCGATCACACCTTTCGCTCTCGACAGTATAAATCATCCCCCGAACCCCTTGGGTCGCTAACATTTCCTTTATCCTGCAAAATTGAGTCAAACCGAAAAATTGCATTCAGAAACATCTTTTCCGTAGTTCCCCACACGATAATAGTTTCGGATTGAAAATTCACTGTACTTTGATTACTGTGAAATTTCCAATTTTTCTACGATTGCTTAAAATATGTGGTTACGAAAAACACATTCGTACACACGAACTAACGAAAAGAAAGAAACGAAGAATCGTAAAAAGGAAGATTTAATTATCGGAAAATAAATCTCCAATATTTCGGTCGAAATCTGTTGTGAATCTGTGCTCCCACTATTTTTCATTTGCAAATTAAATAGAAACGAAGATAACTTCCTTGACGAGAAATGAAATTCCCCAGGTCGCGATTATATATTCATCACGTCTCTCATTTTTTTTTCGTACCCGTGTCCGTCCTTTATTTTCGGATTTACATAAGCAGAACAGATTACTTTGGCTTCGGAACAATTTTAAAGGTTCAATTATACCCGGGCTATGTATACGCGGGATCGCGATAGTCGTCGTGCGGAAAAATAACAGTCCGCGCGCACGATAATTGCGTTTCGGTGGTCCGTAGTTCGTGCATGTCAGCCGGAATTCTTGGAAATTGAAATACAAAATGAAAATCAAGGAGGAATTGGTGGTTGTGTGTGCCAGCTGCTCGTGCTGCGAATGTGGTGAAAATAATATTAGCAGTTAGCGATCTTCGGAGTGAAATGGCGAAGGCGATAACATTAAAACGGTGTATTTCGAGCAACAGTACATTACCGTCGGCGAAGTTCGGCTCTTAACAAGCACGGATCTTTCGTTCTTTTCCACCTACTTGAATACCTCGCCGTTTTCAAACGACCGGGGGAAATTGTTATTCAATTGTCGTCGCCGTTGCACGATGTTGCGAGTCGATAATTTACCGGAAAATTCGAAATGGACGACATTACTGCATTTTTATTAGCTGAGATACTCCGTGATCTCTGTCTTCGTTAATAAAATGATATATCATATTTATAATAGAATTAGCTTTTAGACAAAGTAATTAAATGAAAACAGTGAAGTAAAAGCAAAGAGGAGACACGTTTGTTGCCAGACCTACCATCTTCGAATCCTGTAAAGTTTAGAAAACATATTATAAAATAATGAAATAATGTTTACTGTGTCTTAAAGTACACCAAAAATCTATTGTTTCATAAAATGAACTAACAGATTTTTCAGTTGTTCCAGAAGTTTCTTCGGTAACTGGCAGTATTAATTTTGAGGTCTTCGAAAATTGGCAAAGATTTTTGAATAATTTTTCCCCGGGGCGCGACACCCTGCGTAATTCGATGCCGCTCCACTTGTGACGGATTTCTCAAATACTTGCTCCCGCCGGCATGTTTATATTCGAGCCAACGTTCGACGGTTCAGACGGCTCGCAACGGCAGAAGAAGATCAGCAAATTTACAGTGGGAATCGAAATGTTAATTATGCTCTAGCGATTTGGGTCAACCTAGGAAAATAACGACCGCCGAACTAGAATGTTTGTGGAACGCAAGGTAAACACAGCCGGCCGATCGAAACGGAATCGAAAGCGACCGGCATAGAAAACCGCGGGTCATTAACCCCTCCGAGGCGTGCCGTGTTTTCCCTTTAAAACACCGCGTTGCACCGGGGTTCCGACTATAAACGATACCTCCATAAAGTTTTACCAGTTACACGCGGCCGACAGCGGTATATGATAAATCACTCTCGGGTCTCGCATCGACGTCTAGCGAATTTATGAATACTAATGGCCTTTTACGCAGATACGAGGCTCCAATTACTTTCATTTAGATCGTAATTAATAAACCGTGCATTACACAAATACATTTCGAGTAACATCCGAGCTGATTTGCAGGTGCGCCGCGGTGCGATCCGTATAATTGCGTACATCCGCTTTTAAGGAAATTAATGAATACAAGACGGTAAAGTTCGAATTCGCTGGGAATAAAGTTGTCGAGAGAAATCGCCTGGCCGGTTCCCTACAGAAGAAACAAAAGAGGAGCGAAACGAGAGAACGGTGTGTATCGATTAGAATTTACATCGGTCCAGGTTCCCCATAAAATCGATCGATTTTTTCGCGGGCAACGTGCGCAACGTCGGCCCCGTGATACGTACATAAAACGCGATTGTATATAGGATCGGTAAACATGTCAGCGAGGAAGTTGCTCGAAAAGTCCACTTCACAGAGAAGTTTTCAAGCACTTTATCGGGATTTCCTCGACACAATGGTGGTACAAGCCAGTCACCGATATGGTCTATGGTACTCCGGCCAAGACAATCCTCTCTGTGTACCCAATAAAAAATGGGTTTGCTTAAATTCAACGTCAACCGGTAGAGGACCGGGCTCTCTCTCTCTCTCTCCTTCTCTCTCTCTCTTTCTCTCCCTTTCTTTCTCGGCCGCGTGCACGCTTCTTAAGGAGTTTAGCCGACCACCGATAAATAATACCGCGATTGCCGTGCGGACCGTATACCTCGTGCGGGAAAGTAATGAGAACTTTGCACCTTACCGGTCCGCGCAGTGAAATATCGGGTAGCGCGTGTAGGGACGTCGTCTGGATGATTTAAAATGCATGTCCCTTCGGAACCATGTTCGCGTGGCTATCGTGTGGATCCGTAAATCAGCAAGTTGTTCCGTGAATCCTTAACACTTCGCGATTTTCTCGCGTGGCAGGCAATTCTAAGGAAACCGTGGTGCTCGCTTCGCTGGAACTCGAGCATTAAGCTCCGAACTCGTTACCGGCAATTTCTGAACTCCTTGCGCAAACGTAAAGACATTGTTATCGTCGATCTCACATTACACAGAGACCCCACTTTTTCTATTTTTCCATCCTAAAGCCTAGATGGACTCGCACAATTTCAAACATCGAACGAGGAACCAAGATTTTGCACATTTCATGTATTTCACATGATACATTTTATTGCGTACATTCTATTTTATGTCGATTGCTACACATGAAAACATGACATTTTTCACAAAATTAATTCTTACGATTATCTTCGTCAGTGTAATCATTTTTATTCGTCTCAATACGTCCGAGATTCTCATTTATTGATTTCAATGTGTCACTAATTTCACTTTATATCATCGAAAGAAATGAAACGTTTTAGAGTATCGAAAAAACAGCACAATAATATAATCTTCTATTGCACGTATAATATTCCAAAAATTCGTACGAGAATTCATTCTAGAATTAAGCATACCATTTGCTTTCCGAAGGCGTTCGGATCGTTTGTTCGTTTAAAATAGCAGAGCAGAATTTGTTCAGCTAGCTAATAGAACATATTTCAAAGCAACGGTATTTGGTCGAGGATTAACAGACCGATCCGCTCAGGAACAAGAGCCTTGCGTGACCTCGTTGGCAAAGATTGAGAGATTTATCTAACCTGGAACAGAAAATAGGATGATAGTCATTCAGAATCAAGACACTGGGATCAGATTGCTAAAGAGACTCCGTGACCCACATAGCCGAACTACAACTGCCAAGAAGCAGGATAGTCAATGGGACGGGTCCTAATGACTTAATGAGACCACCCGAGAACCCGAAGATACGAATTAGGGTTTCCTGGATGGACAGAATCGTATCATAGCTGGGGAACCAAGTAAACCTCCGGTCCTAAACGGCCGAGCTAAACTTTCAAACACAGAAGACATTAGTCGGAAGGTCCTACGGTTAGAAAATCAATCCTAATTCTCCGCTACATCAATTCCGAGCGAACGTGAAACGTAAAAAGTATAATACTGTCCGACGAAGTTCCGAGTTTTTTCAAGTTTCTCCGAGGTGTGGACTCCGCGCAAGAAAAGGAACAGCCGTTTGTTATCAATTCGCCGTTTTGCGCCAGTGAAGTCGTAACAGTGGGGAGGATGAATTTGCTTTATGTTGTGAAAGAGACGTCAGACTGTCTGCGTTTAGTGAGGCAAAAAGATCCCTCCTGTGCACGGCTGACAAGAAGCAAGATTATCGTCGATAAATCATCTACATATTTCTGTAGAGGAACACCATTTTCTGTTCTGTTTGCCTCGTGCCGAAGAAACTTCGCTTTTTTCCCAGCAACTTATCAATCTATTAACCTTAATGTTAATTGCAGCACAAAAAGAAACGATTAATTGACAAAAATAGCCAATAAACGATGCCCAACTTTGTGTACACGTACCGAGTGTTCGGTTACACGTGTCAAGTATAGTAAATGGCGATCGCTGTGGACCTTTGTGCAAATAAAAATTCCAACAAAATGAGAATAATAATCAGTAACAAAAACGGATACGTCGAAATTTGAACGAACAGTCGTGGATTAGTTCGTAAAATCACCGTTTAAAATATTTGACGGGCGCATACTTCGTTCGGAGAAGAAACTGCAGCGAGGTTTCGAGATTAAAAAACCTGGTGTTCTCTTGTATTTTTTTTTTGTTTCACGGTCCGAAAATTTATCACGACGCGAGCTATGCGGTTCTCGAAGCTGTTCGTAGAACGACGATCGTCGTCGTTCGGGCAGAGCGACGAAAGGGAAAAACGAGGAGGAGCGTTCGCTGTACGTTCAGTATAGCGAGAGAGGGCCGTCACCAAGTCTGCGCTTACTAGACCAAGAGAATCCTCTCTGTGCGGGCCGGATAAAAAATGGGATTGCTTAAATTCAGCGTCAACCCCAAGAGCCGGGCCCCTCGTTCGCAAGAAGTTTGGCGAACCATTGCGGCAATAAATAATGGCGTGCCCGCCCCTTTCGTTCCATAGATCGCGAACGGCCCAGGAAAGCAATGAGAAGTTTGCACCTCCGCCCTGCTGGGTATAACGTCGATTCGTACACGTATCGCCGATTTAATGTACACTTGGGGGAACGTTGCGTTAGTTATTATTTACTGCGTGTACATAAATTTAATGGGGGAGGCGAGACGGAGGTAGGGCAGAGGAGGGTTAGCCGGCACTTTAATGGTGTACTCGGAGCGAACCGCGGACGCCTCTATTAAAAAGTCTTTTATCTTGATTTATTCCCGCCCCGGAGGAGTCGCGGGATATTATCGCGGTGAGACGGACGAGGTGACGAATAATTTGATCATGCCACCGAGAAACGTGCGCCATCGGGAAAATAATGCCGGCCACTCTCGGCGAGAATTAAACCCGTAACGAGACCCGATACGCACGCCCGTTCTCCTCGTTTTCTTCCTAACCACTGGGCGGTGTTACTTAAGACAATTGCGTCCCGGCGGAAACCGTGTCGCTGACAGACCCGTTCCCAATATTATTAAGAGCGCAGGTCCGCCGTTCCACGCATCTTTGCCCGCCGAACCGTGATAACTGTGTTAATTTATTATTCGTGATCGTTCGTCGGAACCGGGGCTCTCCGTTGATTAAGTGGGTCGCGTGATTAAGCTGAAAGCATGTATGATTCATCAGGAGTTTTCGAGCGACGACGACGACGAACAATCCAGCACACCGGCTACTCTGATTCAGAGTCCGGCGCTACACCTCGACCCATAGAACACCGGTTTCCAACGACCGGGAACGTAACAAGCTTGTCAGCATGCTAGTCCATAGACCATAACCGGTAGCATCTTTGTCGATCATTTTCATCGATCAACCGCCAAACGTTATTTCGATTCGTGCAATTCTTTGTCAGGGAATTAGGAAGTTCGATAGGAGTTCAAAAAAGTTCTAGAAGCAATCACTGCGGTGGGTTCTATTTCTGTAGATTTTATTAGGACGAATAAACTATTTCGATTTTGTGGAACGTTTGAGGGATTGTTTAATAATCGGCGTGGTCTAGAAGCAATCACTGTGATTGGCTCTAATTCCGCAGATTTTATTACAACGACTAGACTATTCCGATTTTGTGGAATCTTTCAGGGGTTGCCCAGCAATTGGCGCGTTGATAATAAAAACGCTTTCTG
This sequence comes from Halictus quadricinctus, assembly GCA_028454245.1. Classification (NCBI taxonomy): domain Eukaryota; kingdom Metazoa; phylum Arthropoda; class Insecta; order Hymenoptera; family Halictidae; genus Halictus; species Halictus quadricinctus. The sequence goes on from CM052119.1 coordinate 13,321,043, forward strand.
GCTAGCCTATTGTACTACTTTTTTAGTTTTCGCAAGGAATCGCATCGCCGCACCTGCCACCGCTATTCCCTCTTCCGGACACGTTTTTCCGAATGCGTGTCGTAGTTTATCGAGTCGAAAGTTTTTTCTGGACCACGTTTCTCTCTCTCTCTCTCTCTCTCTATGGAATCAGCAAAAACACCCCCAGCCTCCATAATTCATACACCCTCGACTCCCTCGTACGTTACACCACCCTCTGATTTCCAATGGTATCGGTCTATTATGCCTCGAAAACGACTGGTGCTTGTGTTGGTGGACCGTGACGGTGGTAGTGGCCGTAACGGGCCGTATTGCCGTCGTTTTCGACATCGGCTATAGTTGTTGTAGTTACGCCGCAGCGGCGAGCCAACGTTTAGGGCCGATTTCTAGCGTTTTATCGACCCCTCTCGCCCCTGAAACTGTAACAGGGAGAGAGGTGGGATTAAAGCCGGCGTGTCAGCGATTTCCTACTGACAGCCGTAATAAGTCGCCGGTTCCGGAACAATATGATTTCCGCGAGATTCTATCGAGAACAATGATGAAGGGGGCCTCCTAGCCACCACTGGAAAATTGGCTCGCGTGTTTATGCCACCGCCCCGGCTCGTGAGCGAGCGTGACTGGTATTTTTCGAGTCGGAAGAGTTCGATACCTAGGCGGGACGGTTTGGCAGCTTGCCTGGGCTCTCCTTATCGTTAGGTAAACTTCGGACGGCCACGGTTGATCCGTTTCCCTCGTTTCTCCATCGTCAAAACGCTTAACACGGAACAACAGCCGGTAAATTCCCGGTTTCGCGGGTATCACACGCGGAAGACATAAACTCCGCCGCTTTCCGTTTCGTCGATGTTTCCATTATGGGCTGACCTGTCCAGCGTACGAACGCTTAACGGCCCGGGATAGTCACGTGACTTTTTAATTAATAATTTCCATTCCAGACACAGACTTCAGATTTGTCTTGCTCTTGATCCGATGGGTATCAAGTCCGTATTATCGAAGCCAGAAACGTGCTTCAAGTTTATCAATCAAGACAAAATATAGCTGAATTTGTAGCTGGAGATATTTTCTAGTGCGCGCTGCTCTCGATTTCACTCAGAAAACTCATCGTATGGCAAAAAAATGCTTCTAACGCTTATATTACCAAATACCTGCATAATCTCGGCAGCTCCCGACCAGCGCGCACTAGATTGAACCTTCCACTTTCGAATGAGCCCTTTACCAGCGACAAAATATTCTTATATAAGGACGAAAACTTGAGGTACGTAAAACCATTTTTTGACGGTAATGTAGTCACTCTACCTTATCGCGAATCTACGAACACCGGGCCCTTAAACAGGATTTTTGTGAGAAATTTTATTTCTTTCCTTAATCGTTTCAAAATGATGCAACAGTGGCGTCACTGAACTGACCACAAAATTAACTGCCTATACAGTGATTTCTCTATGTATGTCGCCAAGGCATGGATGATAAACGTCGCGGAATTATCCCCACTACCGCGGGGTATACCCCGTGAGGGGAGAGTATAAACACGGCTCGAGTATGTCTCCTGAACGATAGACGACCGTGTTGTTGACATATATCCAGAATTCACTGTATTTAATTTTTCGCTATCTATCCCCGAACCAATAATGAATAATCAGCAGGTTTTACGGCGGCCGAGAGAACAAATCCCGGGAAGAGGATTACACTGTTGGAAGTTTCGCAACGGGAAAAGTAGGCGACAGCAGCCTTCCTGTCATTCGACATTGACGTATTGACAGAATCCACCTTGTTTGATTGTGATCAATATTCCCCATCTTGCTGCAATCTCTTCTCTGAAATATTGATGTCTGACCCAGGAAATTTTTAGACAGATGTTCGATTTTACACTGGCCTCGGCGCCGCGTAATTCTTCAGATCGCGTTGATGCAGCACGTGGAGTGTAATTTGTTTCGAAAACGATAATATTTGCTTGCGAATACACTTCAGTCGAAATGTATGGACATGCGTCCATAGTGACCGTCCCCTTGCACGTGTTATTTTTGGAAAATAAAATAACGTGTTAAATGTCGCTGTACTAGGTGTTTCATAGTATTTTTGCATGTCTTGGCTGGTAGATTTTACACCAGAACTACCGAACCAGTCAAAATGACTGGTGGATGATTTTTTCTTTCACGATTAGAGAAACTATGAAAACGTTTGAAAATTTTTTAATGTATCTCTTCTTTGGAGTGAATGTTACCAAAAAATCGTATGGAACCTGAGCAAATTCAATCTTGCTGTTATTATAAAGGAATAAGTCTAAGTCACGTTTAGGGCTCGGTAGTTCTAGTGTTAAGACTGAAGAATTGTAAAAGTGAAAACATTTGATTTTAAATGCAGTTCAGCGATGACACGAAAATATGGACTGTGAACAGTTATCCTACTGTTCGATTTTATATTGTATGCATTACTTTCAAAACAAAAAGTGCGAAAAATGCACATTGACAAAAAGAAACAAAAACATTCAATGGTGATGCTTCTCTTACATACGTATTAATTAAAAAAAAAAAAGAACGTAGGATACATTGAGTACCAATATATAGGATATTCCCATAAAATACGTCCACATTTTCAAAAACGAATTCAGAGCATTCAAGTAAAAAGATTCGAATGACCACGTTCCACCGCATACAAATAAAGTTTCTTATTTGATCGTGTTTAGTCAAATAGAAAGCAACCGGTTTTGGAACGGGCGGTACAACGAAACCAATTTTACCACTCATTCGCCCTACACCGGAGAAGTGTGCAGGTTCCCATCAAGTCGGTTAATTCCCCGGTACAAATTCATCAGCCCGCGAAATCACTGTCTCCGGGATTCCATGGGACACGTGCGCCGCAGTCTGTTCAAAGGATTTCGTCGGCGGTCTAATAGATAACCGTTAATAACATCTCCACATAGTCCCGGTGCCGCGAGCAAACAGAACGCCGGTCTTGAAACATTGACGGGTCCAATTTCGCGGCTGGAATGGAGAAAGAAAAGGACTAAAGTACACAACGGGGAGGGAAAGGGAAAGGGGTGGAGGAACGAGGACAGGGGTCGAGGAAAAATTAGTTTGCGCGTAAACGGCGACGACTCATAACTGTTGCTTTTCCCCGAAACGGAACCGGGAGGTATACCTTGGCAGCTTGCCTGGGCGTTCTGGGCACAGTCAATATTTTGGGCAGGTCCGGTTCTGGTTGTCGTAGGTATTACCGCCTTTCCTGGATTCCATTCCGAAGAGGACTGTCGCGACGGTGCTCTCGCGCGCTCTCTCTCTCTCTTTCTCTCTCTCTCTTTCTTTTTTCTCTGGCAGCAGGTAGAAAACCGTAGGAACGCTCAATTGACCCCGGTTCTTGGCCGATGGGGGATCGAAAGGCTCCCTTGTGTGCGCTTCCCTGCTAGACGTTCGTCTTTGTGGAGGCGTCGATTGTGTTTGTCGACGTAGCCGGGGTGTCGAATCACATCTAAACACGAGATATCTTATTTCCGCGACGCCCCCTTCTCCCGCCGGAGGACGTGTCGCCGTGCTCTCTTCTCCCGCGTTCGAACCCCGCTCGCAGCGTCGCCATAAATTCTCCGATGCGAGATCCCTATCTTTATGGATCCCCGCTTTTACGAGTTTTACAAATAGATTTAGGTATCGCGGGCCCCGCTGCGCTTGTGTTTTAAATATCCCGCCGCGGTGTTTTCCGATTTTCGCCCGGAGATACGGCGCTCGGCGGATCCATCGTTCCGCGATCGACGAGCAAACAGATCAGCGGCTGGCGAAACTTTTCGTGCAACGATACCCGGTCGCGCTCGTAATTTTCGCCGGCCCCCGCAACGAATCTCATTCCCCAGATAAGCGGCGACGTCCTCCAAACTACGATTAGATTGTACGAGGAGATACAACGCGCCCGGAATAAGGTGGAACGGAATTTAACCTTCGGCAGGTAGGGTCACGGTGACTAGGTTCGCCTCATTCGATCTAGAATTTGTTGCTTTCGGGGGGAATCGGTAGATTACACCGTTGAGCACCTGCATGTCACCTATATAGAGGCAACATACATTTTGTGCAGGTTTCAAGATTAATATCTGTAGTGATGTACAGGGTGTTTCAACTAACTCGAGCATCTAAAATATCTCGCTTGTTTTTTATGATAGAAAGAAATTGCTGAGGAAAACATTAGTTGGTTCAGAGGGGCAAATAGTATGATAGGCAAACAAATTTATTCAAGGTTATATTTCTTGAGATTTCAAGGCCATCGAAGTTTTTTTTTAATGGAATGATATATTTTGATTATCGCTGTATGATAGCCAAGGTCAAGAAGAATCCAACGACCTGTAATATTATGACCTTCACGTGACCTTAGGTGTAACACCCTGTATTTTACACGCATAAAATTTTTCTAGACCCTGCGAGACACAGATTTAACCTTTTCTTGTGCGATCTCCCATTTCATATAAGAAAACAGAAAACTTGAAAGCTTAAATATTGATAACAGAAGAATTTTATTGAATTTGTTGAAACCTGTTCAAAATTTCCATCACGAATTTGCCTCGTTATTACATGGAGGATAAGGGGTCGATGGCAATACGAATGATTGTGTGCAATTTTTTCGGTGGTTGAAGCGATTAAATTCACGCACACTGCATACGGACAAAAGATGTGCAACGTGAGAATTGTCACATGAAAGTGGAATGCCTGTGCGTCCACATGCAAATTAGACATTACGATTTCATTGCTTGAGAATTAGTACTGGGAAAAGGAAGCAGCACTCAAGAATGAAAAGAATTTCTGCTGCGGTAAACAATTGTGTTACACGTGAACTGTACAGAGTTTCGCAATAAAAAGGACATGTCGCGTGTATGTAAAATCATGGGTGAGCAAAGGTTATTGCGCTCTTAGACGTAATTTGTTTCCACCGCTGGTACACGTGTGTACATCCTGCGTTGCCAAAATATCCAATAACGTTTGCTGCATATGCTGTTCGCTAATTTTCACTACATTGCTAATGATCATGTAATTGCTTATAACGATTAATCGACTGAATTACGTCAGTCCGTAATTGGTACATTGCCGACCAGAACTTTCGAATTACTCGACAGA
>CM052119.1:13326244-13353224 GCA_028454245.1 Halictus quadricinctus
CGCGTCGCGACGTCTGTTCAATTTTCCTTCGAGCCTCGCCTCCGAGAACGGTCCCGCGAGGGTATTGCCTCTGTCGCACGGTTTAATTGAACGGACTCGAGCACCGACGATTTTTCGAGTTTTCGTGGCGTAGTCTGACCTTGGATCTTCAAAAAATTAATTTCTTTTCTTCAAGTAGGGACGAAGAGTGCAACTCTTGTGTTGGAAATCAATTCTTATTACTTAGAGGATCGAAGAAGAAATTATAGAAAATAATTCTTTCTAATTCAACTAATTTATATACCAGCTTTCTGGCATCTCTTGACACTGTCGCGGTCTAATTGTCAGGAAAAGTTAAGATGTAAAGCTTTTGAAAGAATGCTTGAAAATTGGTAAAAAAATATCATTCGAAACCAGGGTGTCCCCCTAAGAAAGTTAGGGGGATGGTAGATACGATATCGCGATAATAGAAAATAATTCTTACTGATTGAACTAATTTATATGCCAGTTTTCTGGGATCTCATGACACTGTCGCGGTCTAATCATCAGGAATAGTTCAGATGTAAAGGTTTTGAAAGAATGCCTGAAAATTGGTAAAAAAATATCATTCGAAACCAGGGTGCCCCCCTAAGAAAGTTAGGGGGGTGGTAGATACGATATCGCGATAATAGAAAATTATTCTTAGTGATTGAACTAATTTATATGCCAGTTTTCTGGGATCTCATGACACTGTCGCGGTCTAATCATCAGAAAAGGTTCAGATGTAAAGCTTTTGAAAGAATGCCTGAAAATTGGTAACAAAATATCATTCGAAACCAGGGTGCCCCCCTAAGAAAGTTAGGGGGATGGTAGATACGATGTCGCGTCTCTTTCTCTTCCGCTTCGTCGGATTGTTCCGGAAGCTTGTATTACACCGCTGACGGGAATCGTTCTATTCGCCTTTACAGCGATCCCCGTGCAAACGTTTCTTATATTTGCCGGAATAAAAACGAAATGACCGGAAGTATAAAATCCCGTTGCGCTCTTCGAATTTATTTTTCCAACCGCCACTTTTCCACGACGCTCGAACAATCCGTATTTTTCCCGATTAAGACTTCGGCATGCCGGGGGGAAGCAGCTTTCTTGTTACAAGCGCGGGCGCTCTTCGTGACGGTGGTGCTCAAAGGTAGACCTTAATTCAATTTATCGATACCGATGACTTCACCGAGATAGAAGAACGTTCTAATTTCGAAATGCGAATTTCGCGGCAAGTGATATTCAACAGGGAAAGAATGGAAGTACGTTCGAGGTGGGCGAAACCCACTTCCGCTAATTTCGATCTCCATTTGTGTAATTGACTTTGAGGCGAAAGTTTTCGCTGCTCGTACGGTACTCCAATTTATCGGAACGTTATACCAACCTGTCCTAGGTGGCTCTCCGGTCCGTGCTTGAAAACAGTTTGCCCGATAGAGTTGAATTGTGCGGTGTGTTAGATACGAGTCTCCAGGGGAACTGACTAGACTGCTATAAAATAAGTCAAGAGAACCCGGAGTATCAGAGTGAAATAGAACCGGAAGGTTTTATTGTTCGCCTTTCCTACGCTCTCCTTATTTTCTCTGGTTCCGTGTCGTCTCCGGAGAAGATGACAAGTATTTAAAAAATGGAACATGATTTCCTCCGGTCGTAATATTCTTCTTCCTCCGCGCTTTCATAAATTGCAAGCGCCGCGCGCGGATCGTGGAGCACGATGACGAACATTATCTTATCAGTTGCATCACGGCGCGTCTTTGACATATTACATTCGGAATCTCGTATTTAATATTTATCGATCCACGCTTTACGAATGGTCAGCGACGCGGAACGAGTATCGAGGGATAAGGGTGGCTCCGTCGTATCAGTTCTCGAGACCGAGGCTATTATTTGCGTTTGACCTAAATGCTGAGTCAAGATTTGCGTGAAGTATGAACGGTTAAGGGTCGCTAAAAGGGTGTGCTGAATCAGGTCCTGTCCACATTGCCCGTTTAACATTTTCTTATCAATCGCTTCCGAGCAGAAACTGCTGCTCGAATAAATTTCAATGGCCGACTATATCACGGAAATACGGAAATTCTAGTCAGCCGATTTTACCTCGAGCTAGAAACAGTCGAAAAATACTGCCACGTTACCGCTAAAAATTTACGACTAATGGAAAATTCTCAACGAGGCGATCCTTCAAAAATGTCCCTCGAAAATAATCCTCGAGGGAGTATTCTTCCGTGACAGGTGTTTTTTTAAGATTTCCATTTAGGATACCAAAACATTGCAAATCTAAAAAAGACTTTTCTCTTATTTGAGAAGTTCTAAAAATTTTTTAAAAATGGTCCTACACGTGCTCCAGACGCGTGCAAAAGTGCTCGATTGTTACAATAGTTTTTGAGATATAACTTCGCTATTTTCTCGAATACAATTGTCAAATTTTCGAAGCATACTTTTCGAATTCCGTTCTTTCGACGCACGCAAAAGAAGAAATTGATTTTTCGAAAGCCGGTGCACCAGAATAGGCCCTTAACGAGCCCGTAGGAACTTACGAAGCTCGAGCGCAAGAAATAAAGGGTGGCTATCGATTTGTCTGCAAAGCGGGCGAACACAGAAATACTTTGTAAAATCGTTTGCATCGCTGCGAGTTTTGCGAGAGTTGTTTAAGACTCCGGGCAAGCAATAAAAATCCATTTACGTTGAACGAGGGCCTCTCTCCGGCGACCCAGTTATGTTTCGCAGCGTCGCGGCGCAAAGATCAAGTTCATGGAAGCAAGTTAATCATCCCTCCGCCCCTGTAATTTCTCTAATGCACAGTTTACACGACACAGCTGGATTGTTCGTAATAGTCGAACACGAGGAGCCACGAGATTATACAAATCCGTTCTGAACTGGATCGTCGGGTGGCTATATTCAAGAACTTGTCGTACCCGGTCCCTACTTGTCTTGCCGGGTTGTTCGTTCCGTGGGAGGGTTGGTTCTCCGGGTAACGAGGTTCCAGGGAAGTTCCGCGCGGCGATATTTCTCGCGCGGAAACAATGTAAAAATATGCGTCTCGGTATTTCGAGGAATAAATCGCGGAATTACGTCGCGCGGCCTCCATTACTTTTATTTATCACTCTTGGCATTAATTTTTGCGGGGGGCGGGGGAGGGAGAAAGAATCGATCGTGGGAGTAGTCGCCCCGATTCTTTCCCCGGTATCGATCTACATCCGACCCGGGCAAAGAACGGAAACGAAAGAGAGGAAAAAACGTAGAAAAACGAAGAGGAAACAGAGACGAGAAAAAAGAATTTAATACGTTATTGGTGGCGGAGAGATTTATCGAAATGCGCGCGCGCGCGCGCGCGAGCTGCTCTTCTCCCCGGGGAATAAATTCTGTACCGCACATAGTGCTTTACCAGACAGAGTCGAATTGCACGGTGCGGTAGATACGAAGGACTACGAGGGTAGCTAAAGGATGCGCCGGAGCCAGGGCTGTACATTTACATCGGGGACTCGACGGCAGCACGCGCATTTTTTCCCCGGCTGATTATTAAAATAAATGGACTTTCAAATGAGCGGCATTATCAGCGCTAATTTTACTTGTAAAATCGAAAACTCCCGGCCACCGCTATTTCAAAACCAGAACCGGCAACTTCCTGCGTCTTCGCAATTAAAATACTTCGGAACTTCCCGATTAAAGCCACCATGCGCGGGACATGGCTAAAAGTGCTCGAGTTAAATCAGATCGCGCGGAAGCGAAATAAATATTAGAAATACATCTGTGTCGAGTAAATGGGCGAAACGAGAACCTCCGGTTCCTTAGTTAACTAATCGATCGTCCACTAAGTCAACTTCTTTTATTATCCGCCGCGTGGCGCTACTTAAATTATAATTGGAAACGTAACAATCTGCGACACCTTTCAACGTACGAAACCTCGAACCCTGAGCAATCTTTCGAAGCAAATCTTTCTTCAAGTGGACTATAATAAACTGTCCCCTCTGCTCAAAAAAGTTCTTTCAAAATTCCCAATTCCCCTCGGAACGGAGCCACCCCGTTTCGGGGCTAAACGACTCGGGAAACACTTTCCCCGCAACAATTTTCTCTAGGAAAAAAAAGGTAACTTCGCCACGATTTCCCATTTCTCTCCTCGGGGTTGGTGGACCCTGAAGTTCATATTGGTGCCGAGGGTGCAACTGGATTTCAACCCTCGAACCGACGCACACTGGTACAAAACCGTCAAAAACGGGACAAAAATCCATAGCATTGTTGTTTATGTATTATGAAAGATTTTTCATTCAGAAAATTGTAATCACGTTGCAACTTACCCCTTGTTACCCCCGAGTTTGATTTCCCGATTGTAGAAGTAAAGAGACAATCCCAACAATATTTCTGTACACTAGCTTTTGCTACTTTAGAATTAATTATTTACTTGATTAGTTATTGATATAGCTAAAGGTATCTGAGAAAATTAGTTTTAGAGAGCTCCTGATATGATACCTCGTCCAAGTGAACAACCTTTAAGTCTCGTTGAATTTTGAAGAAGGTTGAAAATTTATGTTTCTTCCGAGTGATGTCGATTTTGGACCAGCTTTCGACGGCCCTGGGCAGAGAGTTGAACAAAGATCCGCGTGTACGTACCTCTATCCGAGACAATCATAACAAGCGGCTTGCCGGGGCGAAAGGCAGCGGCAGTGGCAGCAGCACCGGCGTCACCGGGGGTAGATGAAACACCGGCGGGCTCAAGTTCACCCTCCCAGCGCCAATGAAAGAAGCCTGCCACCGGGAAAAGGGGAAAGGGGGTTGAATCCGCCTGGATACGCAGCGGCGACGATTACACCGAACAGGAAGCTCCGCTGGAATTCGCCACGGAGCGAGACGGTTCAGCGAGCGGCGCGAATCGCTCCTATAAATTATCCTTGCTAAAACGACACCCGGCATTCGCAATTATTTAAATGTACCGGATAACGACGACGAGTCCATGTTGCCGCCGCGCGCACGGAACACGAGCCGGCCAACGTTGATTCGCCGGAAAATGGCGAAGGGTTCGGCGCGATCGTTTTAATACCGAAGAAGGTATACATAGTTCGGGCCAGCACTCTACGCCTTACCTCGTTGGGCGGCCGCGTGAAATTTCTCGACGCGAATTCCCGTCTGTGTTTCAACTTATCTAATCCCCACGGTGCTTTACTTTATCCCGAATATTATTCTAATTTGGCGGTAGGAGCCGTTTCTGCATAATTCTTCCATCGCGTGAAATTTTCACGCAATTATCAATTTTTGATGGTACTGTTACCGCGGACTGCGAGGTAGATTATTACGAGAGAATCGTTCCATGCATTTTTATGTATACATTACTGGTTTATAATTGGCAGGGTGGTACGGATATTTTGCCAATGGCTACATTCACACAGCTGTGTTCTACATTTTTTAACATTCAAATGTAATATTTTCGCAGCAGCTGTTACGGTGTAGGAATTGTAACAAGCCACGTGAGAATCATTTTATGCGTGTAGGTACATTACTCCCGCAGGGTTGGCAAGCAATATGAATTTTTTAGCGATGCCTCAATTAAGAAAAATGCATCGATGTTTTGTACGTTTCAATATTTAAACAGAGATGCGTTGCGTAATGAAATAATGGACTTTGTTACGGCTCGTAAAATTATAACGAGCCGTACAAGGATCGTTTTATACATTTTGAAGCTTGCCACGACTTTTCAGCAACGATTAAATTAAGAGAAGTACAAATATATTTTTTTCACTGTTTGCCATTTAGATGAATATAACGAAGCAATGGAAAGGAGCATTCGGTAACCGCTTCGGATTTACAACACTTCAGCTCCACAATCTTTTCGAACGATCCGAATTACGTTATCATCTCAAAGAGAACTCAACTGATTTGCGAACATACTCTTCGGATCACGGAGTATGTAGTTCTTTCGACAATAGATTTCCCGGCTAGAAGGCCGCACGGTTGATAGACCAATTTGCCGAAAGGTTATTCTCATCTCGGAGTTTGAGGTGCGCGTTGTACTTTCGGGAGAATAGCCCGCGGAACACACACGACACGGCACACGTAAAGAAGATTCCTAGGGAATACGGCGATGCCGACGTCGCTCCTAATGGCAACATTTCCGAAACACAGCGTGCTTCTCTACGAATCTTCTTCGCGGAATCGGAGTGAATCGTGCTTCAAAAGCTACGAGGTGGAACTTTCGAAGTTCGTTGTCGGGCGCCGTGTGGTACAAGTTCATTCGAGGTTGGGGGAGAGAGGAGGGGGGAGTCGGGCACGACCTATTTTCAATCCGCGCGTCGAAGCTCCGGGCCAAATTGGCCGCCATATTGGCAAACGTTAAAGATACTCGTACGAGCCTCGGCTCGTATTAAAATGAAATTAAGTCGAAAATCGAATTTTATCGTCGTTATGCTTGCGCGCGGAACATAATGATACGTTCGGCCCTGTGTAATTTGTCCGTCAATAATTTTCGGGTGACGCGCCGCGCCGGGTCCCGGAATCCCGATCGTGGTCCGAATATTAAGTGCTCCCTGATACATTTGATTCGGGACTCGGAGCGTTATCTAAGTCGAGGGCGAGAGCTCCTCGAGTGGCCATTCAACTGATTTAACGGCCACCGAGAGAGCGAGGACAGTGAATCGCATGCAAAGGGGAAAGTTCCGAACTGATTCCGAAGGTCCGCGGCTTTAACGCGGCATTAAAAGATTCCGAACTTCCTCCTGAAAAGCTCCAGGACGCCTTCGATATTGAGCTTTAAGCTGCCGGTCGAGGTGATAGTCGTTTATCACGCGGAACTCTGTTTCATAGTCAAGCATCCACACTCGATACAACGACCTGTCCAATGAATGAACGTATTAAGGGTACCCATAAGTAATCAATTATTTTGAAATCTAAAACAAACCTTGTAGTAAATGACCGTCGATACATCTCCATAAACATCGCATATTTTCTTTGGTGTTACCGTTGCATTAAATCCCGCATGAAAATGAAAAAGTATGTCGGACGCCGCCATTTTATTACAGGGTTGTGAAAAAAATTATTAGAATATTTAGAACACGGGCTGCTTTACCGGAAACTGTAAAAGAATACGTGTTTCCTGTTCAACGATCGGTAAAGGACTAAAGGCAAAACAAATTCTTTGCAAATTCCCTAATAATTCGCATCGGACGAATAACATTTACGACGTCCTCTTCGTGTTTAAATTTACATTTTTAGTCGCTATTAGAGAGCAAAGGGTCAAGTTTGATCTCGATTCTCGGGATTCTACGTGATCCTGGTGTTGATCCTCTCGCGAAAAGAATGCTTGTGCAACTTAAGCGAAACTCGATTCGCTTGACGCGAAGTTTTGCGTTCCGAGCGTGCCAGCGGTGGCCTAACCGCCGCGTCGCTATCGGCGTGTCGCTTGCACGTGTTTCGTGCGACACGCACGTTCCAATGTAACCCCCATCAGGCTAAAACTATCCGGGTCTCGCGATTATCTCGTCCGGGTTACAACAACGGCGCGGGCGAGATCCGTGCCCGCCGCGACTGGTGTAATGAAATTGAAACGCGGGCGTTGTTTCTTTCCCGACGAAGAAGTTCGATATCGAGGGAACGGGTAATGAAGAATAATGGTTCGAGTAGCGAGCGGAGCCGGTGTAACGAGCTCAAACCGGGCACAATATTTCGTTTTAAAAAAGTAGAACCAGCGTGCCGCGGCCCGGCTCCGCGGATAATGTACGCTGTGCTTTTGTTTACTTCTTTTCTCGCTCCTCATCAAGAGTTCCTTCCTTATTTTTTCCTCGTTACAGAAATAAGGGGTGGGGGGAGGGGAGAGATAGGAGGAGGACGTGAAAAGAAAAGAGGAATCGCCGCGGACGCGCACGCGGAGGAGATGGACCGGTCGAGAAAGAGAGAAGAATGCAAATTGACGTTGGCTCGTTTGCATAATTCAATCATTTATGCTATCCTCTCGATCGATAATGCGAGAAGTTGCATAATACATTTTTTATTAAGCGCAGCTACGCGGACGCAATGGACGGCACGGCGCGGTAGTCGTCGGTCCGCGCAAGCGAGCGAGCGAGCGAGCGAGCGTTCTTCTCGTCCACCCCCGCATCCTGCGTCCTCCACCCACACCCATCAAATATGCAATAAATTTCCGCGAATGTAAATATTTCAGCGCGTTTAACAAATCTCCGTGGCGTACTGTTCGTACTAAAACCGCAATTTCCTGTCGCTACATAAATGTCGAAAATCCTGTAAACGACGTTTTAATTAGAGACTTGCATTCACCCGGCTAAACACGGGCTCGGCTCGTCATTTGTGCCCGCGTCAATTATCATTTAAACAGTCTACGATAAATTGCAACGATACGCGCATTATACACGTACACGAGCGTGCACGCGCGCGGCACATGTCGTGCTTTCATAATTTACACTCTTTAATGAATGTTTATCCGCGGCCGATGAAGGATAATGAGTTTACTTTCGCGGGGGCGGACGCGTCGATGGGCCGAGCGACTTTTTACGTCGATTCTACGCGTATCGGCCGAAAGGACACGCGTGTGGCTTGGTTATCGATGATTTTTCCTATTATTTTATAGTTATCTTGTATCTCGCAATCTTTAATCGATCGAATCGAGAGGGGGGGGGGGGGGCTGAGCGAAAACTTTTCCATAACTCTTTGTTAACTAACAATAGCAAGTTTCACGCGAAACCCGCGGCGGATTCGTGCTCATCAGCCTGTTCCCGGGAAGATTCGACGGGCGCGGTGTGTTATAGAGAAAGTTCGCTGCGTACACGTTTATAGGCACCGTTGCGAGAGAAAACTTCCTGGCAACTTCTGAAGACGGTCGCGCGCTTGTCGGCAACATAATGTGTTACTTGTTCCATATTGTTTACACCGGAACGTTGAAGTGTTACGTCTGCGAACCTGTGAAATGGGTTAAATTGAATGCACGTAATTTCGCGAATTACGTTCGTCCTGCGATGGCGAACTTCTCGAACCGTTCCAGCCGACACTTTCATGTCTTTGCGTCTAACCGTGATTCGAGTAAATGCACCGACGTGTTTAATTGTTGTTCGATCGTCGGTCGATTCTGGCACGTTCGAAACCCAAGAAAATTGTCCCCGCGTCTTCCATCCTTGTTGTGCATTTCAATTACATTCCAACCGTTGGCGCTTCGATGGAACAAACAAACGATGGAAATTTGTACGGTTTTGCCTTAAACAGCACGTAAACTAACGGGAAGGAGGACTAACGTGACGATTAGGTCGCAACGAAGCGATTTCAGCCAACTAACGTGGAGTAATCGATGGAACGTTAATGCTTGTGAAAATAAAGAACTGATAAAACAGTAAAGTAGAAGCAAACTTCTAATAGAACCACTTATATTATCTTGAAGCTTTTTACTTGTAAACTGGTAACAAGAACTTGTAATTTATTTCTTACATTTTTCCTTTCGTGAAGAGTAAATGTTAAGTATAATCCTAGTAGCTCGAAAGTCGTTAATATGTAACTATAAAAATTCACGGTTGTTCAATAGGACGAAGAAGTGGAAATTTTACTGTAGTCAATGACGTACTCAATAAATCGATGTGAGCTTTATATTGAAAGAAAAATGAACAGTTAAATAGCAACGCGTGTTCAGCTGTCGATGAACATTTTCTATATAGTTAAGCTGCACTGACACATTTCAAAAAGGGGGGGGGGGGGATTTACAAAATACGATGGTCCAGACGAGCGTAAGTTCAGTAAATTTTTATCTGCGGCGGATTTGAATTGGAATCCTCGAACAACGAGTTCTCGTTGCGGCAATAAGAAGACCGCAAAGCATCGGTTGACGATACGGTTGTAATTTTTCCCGGAGAAAATTGAATCGAGATGAATGTCCTCATAGAGTGCAGCGGCATGTCGGCCCGGTGGAACACGAGTGGAGAGACTAAAGGCACCCCGGACGTAACTCGCTGGCCTGAAAATCCCCTCGGGAGGGTTGAAATCTACTTCTCCCCGGGCCGGCGTAGTTCTCCTCTCCTAATTCTGAGTTCCATCACATTGATTCTGGCCTCCCTTCTAGACCTCTATCAGCATATACAAAGAGGGTCCAATTTATAAACTGCCCGCAGATTCACCCGCCTGCGGTGTCTGATTAGATGTCCCCACGATTGAATATATCTTGATGATAATTGGGGGGAGAAGATTTCCGAAGGAACGGAACGCGTCTATTTCCAATTAGGCGCATTGTGGCTGGCCGGGAAAAAACCCGTGTCTCTCTCTCTCTCTCTCTCTCTCTATTTATTTGCTCCAATCTCGTTTAAACGAAACAACAACTCGCTTAATAAAACGTACGCTTGTTCCAATGCATCGCCGTTGTTCCCGTGACGTGTTCTCGTGCGACTAGCTATGTTAATCCTACGCAAGATCGTCGGGAACGATTGCAACGTAACGCCAGGCCGGCATTAAAAATAATCCACCGGAGTGTTTAAGTAAAATCGCGACACGCGAAGCGTTATTGGGAAGTCGCACGTTACGTTATTTGCCAGCAGCAACAGCAGCAGCAGCAGCAGCAGCAGCGAGCGCGCGTTCTCTCTAGTTCCGAAAAAAAAAAGAAAAAATTAATAGAAAAATGCACGGGGACCGTAACAAGGTAAATACGAGCCCTGTGCGCGAACGTTACATGATTTCAAGAGCAGGGGAAAAAGGCATGTTGTTAGCGCGTTAAACGGCTTCTCGAATAATTCCCGTTCGAAATCTCGTTTTCCGTGGCGCGCGTCACGTTAATAGATTTTACGCGGCATTTTACGCGATTCTACCGTCTCGCGTCGACCCGACGCAACGTCACGAATACACAGATTTTCTCGTGCGCATAAAAAGGTGCATTCAACTTACGGTTTTTTTTCCGTTATGAACGTTACCTTCCTCTCTCTCTCTTCCCCCTCCTCTCTTTCCCCTTCTTCTACTCTCGCAGCGGCAAAGCATTTTGATTTGTCCCGATATAATTCCCTTTCGTCGTTCGTAACTCGTTTTCGTTAAACCCCCTTCGGGTCCACGGCCCGATTCGAGATTGAATCGCAGGAGGGGCTGTATGTATAGTATATACGGTGTAACGCGAAATGGATATGTATATATGAGAGGATCTATTCGGAAACGGAGATCCCCCGGCGCGATAACACTGTGTCACATCTTCCGCGGGGCAGCCCGAGATATGATTTATACGTATTCTTGCGAATCTTTCCAACTTAGGCAGATAACGTCGGTGCAAGTAATTGGATGTTACCTCGCGCATACCTCGCTCGGGGGATCCAGTATACTCTTTATTACTCTTTTCGGTCTCCATTCAATCGTTCCCGTAAAAACCATTAATTCATACTCTCCTTTGTACAAGCTCGCCCCACAGAAGCAACCGGGAGCGCATCGGAGGATGCATTACAGAGATGAAACCGATGACAAGATAGTTTTCTAAGTAACAGCTGCTCGAAGGTATAGGCTTTTTGATACTGCACAGACGTGTTTTAGCTTTCACAATAAACGCATACCTTCGTAAATGTTTCGTGACGTTTCATTTCACCGTTGTGCATGAATCATGAAACAATAACGGGCAAGCAACGCGTTGAGAATAATGTTGGCCAACGCATGTTGCCTCATTTTTCAGTATTTTTATTTGGACGACTTCGAAGTCTTTGCGGTGTACCATCGGCTTATTTTTGAAAACGAAACATGCCCGGTTTTTTTTCTGGCGCGTACGTGAGCAATTTGACCGAGTTTCGAATCAATTTCCCGCCACCAGCATTCCGAACTGCAGTCTCCGGTGGAAATGAATGACAACCCATTTGTATGACGTATCCCTGCCATCATCCCACCCTGTATCCGCCATTTTGCACGCGACACGGCGAGACTGCCACCTTCTTTTGACGTGTCATAGCCAGCTAAAATATCACGGCTATACGAAACACGAATCTGGTTACCACCCGGCGTTGCAATGGCGGCCGCGTGGGATAAGAAACCGGAAATCCAGTCTGCCGTAACTCAACCGACCGGCAGTCTCGCTGTTACTATTCCTGTGAACTCGAGTTTTACAGCTGAGCCGCCATTTTACTTGTGGAAAATATGTAAAGACGACACGGAGATGACGCGTGTGGGTGGATCTTGCTCGTAACACCGGTTGTATCGCCGGGATCTTCGAGAGTCTTTGGACACGAGAAGCCACTGACTCGACGAGACAATTAGTTTAATAAGCGACGCTGGCCTCGAAAAAGAAGGTTACCAATCGGGCGCCGCCCAGACGCAGCCAATCGATGCCTTTTCAATTCTCTGTAAGCGGCTTTTCAAAACTTCTTACCCCGTCCACTCTCGAAGTCTATTACTGGAAATGATAATATCTCTTTGTGTTACGGTATCATTCTTTGTGTACTTTGAGACTTTGCTCGTCGGCTGCTCAACTCTTACAGGGATAATTAAAAATCTTCTGATTAGTTCGCGTTGATTGGTGGCCCGTTGTCTCTCTGCACGTTCGAGCGTCTCCTCAACGAAACTGATTGTGGATCTTTACGCGAGATAATAATTTTGTGCATCAACTGCTGGACAGGCAAGAGCTCCTTTAATCTTTCGACTGTTTTTCATTTTCCTTATAAATGCATAAAATCTATGTATTATTTAACACTAGAACTACCAAGCAGTAAATGCAACTGGCATACATTGCCTTATAATAACAACACACTTGCATTTGTTTAGATTTCGTACCATTTTTGTTTAAATATCTACTTCGATAGAGAAGTTTATTAAAAAATTTTCTCATGAAAACGTATTTATAATTTCATGATTTCTATAAGAAAAAATTAGGAACAAGTCATTTTGACCCCTCCGGTAGTTCTAGTATTAATAATGTAATCCAGCTTGTTTAAAACGGTCCTAAGATAGAGGAGTGCCTGAAAATAACTGCAATTTTGTTTCGAGACGTTTGCAAAGCGCAAACTCGTTACTCCAGATAACAAACAGTTGGAGATTTCTTACATTTCCCGGAGTTCCTTTATATTACCGATTTTCTTATTCTGAAGACAACTTGTCGAAGCATCGAGACACAAAGTAGACTTGGATCGATGCATCTCTTTTACCGGGAACTTTTAATTGGCTGCTTCCGCAACTGTCGCTATCTCGGCAAGATGTTCGATTTCGAGTATCGGTACTACCATCCGTCTGTGACTAATCGTCTTCATAAAATTTCGGGATCACGTAGACACAGCACGCCCCCCGCATTGATCCCGAGGATAATTCGATTCGTCTAGATCGGGTCTAGAGCCGTACGCTTAATCCAACCTTATAACGCACAGAGATTGCGCTCGTCGAGGGTGAATCGTTAGGACACCCCGTAGCAATGAAGAAACTTCCTAAGTTCGTCACACCGAGCACCCTTTGGATGCTGGAAGTAATTCTTCTTCTATGCATAGTGACAATAAATCTCTCGATTCGTTGGCTGCGAGCTGTTAGGGGAGCGGTCGGACTATAAACCGTGTGGGTCTGCTTCCAACGAGAAGTCATGAATCTGAAATGTTCTTCGATCTTCCTTCTTCTAAATACTCGATATATGTCAACAGCGCGGGTCTTGCCAGCGTCATGTATCGTGCAGGAGGCATAACCGAGCAGTGTTATGTTTACACTCCTCGGCGTCCGAGGTCGCTCTTTCCTGCGGTAGTGGGGATAATTCCGCGACGTTTATCATGCAGGCCTCGGCGACATATACAGAGAAATCACTGTACTGGCAAGATTACAAATATTCAATACCCCATTTGTGGTACAACAATTGTAGACAGGGTTCGGAAAGTATTCTCTTCAATTATAATTTTACCGTGAACAAAAGCGCGTATGCGGCGAATGAAAGTTCGGCGATTAAACTGGATTGGCGTTTTTTTGATGGACTTGAGAAGTGTGCGATTTTGGGTCAACAGTCTCAAAAAAATATTGAGGAATACCAAGGCTCTTGAACTCGCGCGGCAATCATCGCGAATTACTCTTTGCCGGAATTTGCACAATCGAAAACGTACGAATATTTCGACCGTGCCGATGTATTCATTCATATGTTTCGCGTGCAGTCTGACAAAGCGGCAGCTAGTATTTGACCTACTCTCGACCGAGCGCGTTCCATCGAATTAATATTCTCTAGCTCATCTTTTTTTTGCTTTTTGGGACGTCAATCTCAAAGGAAATCGAGGATGTTAATTACCAACTGGCGAACATTTCGAAGGTATTGCCGAGCGGACGCCGAAAACCGAGTCCGGCCGGCAGAAAGGAATTTCATTCGACACTATCGCGAGACCGGACGTTTAATTAACGAATTAAATTGTGATCGACGGCGATCTATTATACCTGTGAATTACCTTTCATGGGAGATTGATTCTTCCGAAATCGACTGCCGCGATTTCTGCGCTCGAAACGGTCGGCCATGCTAATGGCGCATAGCGATCCGTCCACGCGAAATGGAAAAATGCCAAAGCTCGATCCGTTATTCGACTGTTTCATCGGCATTCTGTGAATTTTCGATATATGTCAACAGCCACTTACACTCTCGAGCTTCGCGGCCCCTCACGGGGTATACCCCGCGGTAGTGGGGATATTTCCGCGACGTTTATCATCCAGGTCTTGACGACATATATCGTGAATTCGCTGTAAGTTGAGAAAGCAACGTCGGTTGTACGTCCTAGAAAAAAGGACAATGATGTCACAAACGATGTTAACACATCGAAAAATCAAAGGCATCGCGACTGGTTTTCGCATGAGTTCATTACTCCCATAAATTGAAATACAGCGCAATTTGAACGGAGCGAACGCATCAATTGTCCGCGTAGCAGTTCATGATTCAAAATGTAAATGTAACAATTGCATTCAAGATATTAACCGCATTGTGCGCTAGTCAACTTTACAATTCAGAGTATGCGAAGTTAATTAGTTACAGTTGAACACATAACGTTCAATTACCTTTAGGCATAGAGTTGTTAATCGTTAAACCAAACGCGTTTGTTCACGTGTCGATATTGGTGATTCGGAGAACGATAAGGATTTCGATAGTTCCGGCAGCTCGATAATGAGAAATTCGTTGTCACCACGAAAATGACTGTTTTTTAAAATAACACTTGAGTTTGCTCAAATGTCCGGCGTTCGATCGTCACACGGTTCGCGAACCATCGCACCGGTTCGCTCTCATTCCCGATTCAATAACAACGGAGATTGAACGAAAGGCCACGCACACCGGGGCGGCCGCATCGGTGAACACATCGAGGCCAATAAAAACCGATTTGCTCAATTTTTCATCTTGCATAAATGGAATTGCGCGAGCGACGGTGACCACCAACGGAACGCCGCGCCGGATGGTCGGCCGGGTTTTCCGCGTTGGTCGATTAATTGAACGATTAAGTCGAATCGGCGGGGCGCGCTCCTTTGCAATTTCCCGATCGAGATAATCCGACCAGGGACGCAAGAAGCGCGGCGGGGACCAGGGTAAAAAACAAAAATCGGAGCATCTGCGGACGCGGAGGAGCTCGCGGTGGATGTGAAATATTTTTTTCCGCGAGGCGGGGGATCGATCAGCGGGGGAAAAACCGGATGGGTGGAGACAGACGGCGGCCCGAAGAAAAGCGGAAAGTCGGCGAGGCTGCACCCGTGTTTGCGTCGGAGATTAAACGATATTGCGTCGGATAATTTGTCACGGAGATAACCTGCGAGCAGAAGAAGCGTCGAGGAAACGACGACGGCGACGAACGACGACGACGACGACGACGACGACGGGGAGGACGACGGGGAGGACGACGGTGGACGAGGAGAGCAGATCGAAGGGGGTCAGTTTTTCAGGAACCGTAGCGTGAAAACGGCCGAAGCCGCGGCGAATCGTCGCCAGTCACGCCCAGATACTATATTCGCTTTTGTATTCAATCCCTACGTCGCCCCTCGGCAATTTCGTTTACGTGGACCAATGGCTCACAATGGGGTCTCACAAAGGGATGATCGGGTCCCCGCCAATAAACCGGGGGTTACAGGGGAAATCGGACTCGTGCGCTGGATTCTATTGCAAGGATGAGTGGGTCAACCGATAAATGGCATACACCGACGACGAAACCGGCGTCGGGACGCTGCCGTCGCTACTCTCGGCGGCCGAGAATCAAATCTACGCGTCGCGCCGCGCCGCGCCGGGCGCGAAAAAACAAAATCAACTAAAAACGTGAAAGACTGTTCCGGACCGCTGTTCCATCCGATGGCTATTCTAGCTCGGGTTAGGCTGTCTGTGTCTCTAATGCTATCTCTCTCTCCCCGCAGTGTCGTGGACCGAAAATGCGCGTTCTGTTCGATCGGAATCAATAGGCTTGCTGCAGGGTATTTACACGGGACTGTGTAATTATCGAAATCTGCTTGTTTCTTGAAATTACAGATTTTATTGGAACGCAGGCTATTTCTTCAAATTTTTATCGATCATCCCTTAACTTCGTCCTCGTTTTTCTAATTTAATTCGTCGAATTGACTCAATGTGAACGTTTTACCGAGTAAATTGAAGTCTTCTTGTTCGTTTAAACTACAGCTTTTATTGCAACGCAGTCTGCTTCTTAAAAATTTCATTGGGCTCCATTGATCATCTCTTAACTCTCAACCGTCCCTCGTTTTTCGAATTCAACCTGCCAAGTTGATTCAATGGCGAAAAATCAATAGAGTGGAGGGCTGAATATTTGACTTTGGAAATTGCTCTTTTGAAATCAAATGAGTTCGAAACAAGTGAAGAGAGAGAAGAGATGGGAAATGTGTTAAATCGGCACAGTAATTATCAAATATGTCCGTTACTTTCAGGATTTCAAGTACAACAGTAAATAATTACCATTGTTATTATGAGAGTGGATTTTTATGTGAAATTTCAGTTTGAAAGTTTATTCAGTAAAATCCAGAAAACCAGGAAAATTTGTTTCGCTGACGGAGAAACTTGTTTGTTATTTCACGGAAATGCCATAACATAAAAGTCCGCAGAAAGTAAATATTAGAGGTCTTTCTCTTTCTCTTCGAAGATTTAATATTCTATTTCATTATTTCACTAGCCAACACGGTCGACGAATGAAATAATAAAATACTCGGAATTTTCCCTAGCTGGGAAGCCGGATTCAATATTTTTACATCTTGAATTAACGCGTTTCCATCAGCGAGATTTTGAATTCCGTCCGTAAAAGATTCTAGCTTATGTTTTATGTATGTTCAAATATGTTCTTCCATTGCTTTCCGTTTCTGAGTGCCATTTAAGTTAAGGGGAGCCAGGTTGAAAGAGAAATTTGAAAAATACGATATGAATAACGTGGTATTCCGACGTCGAAACCATTTATATTTTCTGGCGCAAGCATGGGACGTATCAGCGGTACGGTATCACCGAAGAACAAACGTAGGATTGTTTCAACTAAATTATACACATCGATCTATACCCGTCCATTCCATATTCTTCCGAGCAGTCCAACTAGAAAATAACAATTTCGTAATTGTTCACTGCAGCGAATGAACCAGTTTATACTCGTACACGAACCTCGTTAAAACATTAATAATGACACAGCTCGACGTACCAATTACTACTTCAGCGATTCCAATGTCGCGTGCGGTAAAATTAGAACAAATGACACACAATCCGCAAAACGATTTGAAGCAATATTATTCGAGAGAAAAAATGTATTCAAGTAACCATTAGTATCATAGTGTCACACTCGTACAGCATCAGTTGAAAACCATCCCTTTCCGTTCCATCCCTTGTAGCAGTTCTTTCAAAAATTATAAAGCGTTGCATCTGTATTGCAAGACAAATGGTCCTAGGATAGGAGAACATACGTACACAGTGCACTCTGATACAATCTAAAATAGACAACAATGGATAGGAGTTTTTTGAACTGAATAAACAGGTCACTAAGAAGGGTTGAAACAGGGGTTGCATGAAAATAAAGGAAGGAAGCATTCTAACGCGGAACTTGTTAAGATAAGATTACGGAATAACCGCTCGCAGTAGTTAACAAGAACAATATGTACCCAGTGGTAAGGTGTAAAAAACGTGGTGCACATCGTCGTGAAGATATGTTCGTCTTGCAGCTCGTAGTAGCACTCGTGGGTAAAGGCAATACAGTTCCTGGCGGAGCAATACAAGGGGCAAGTAGCGGGGTAAGTAGTATAACGTGTTCGTGTAACACTTGAATAACGACGGCTCACGGGTGGAGTTCACGTTGGGGCGACCCTATATAATATACATACATATATACATACTATACATATATACTATATATACTATATATGTATACATATATGTATATATGTATATATAGTATATTATATAGTTTTGCCCTTTGCGATTCGCAGAACCGTTTAAGCCATTCCAGTAGTTTTAACACGGCGAAAGGACGGCCTGATTGGTCCTAGGCGGTTCCCTGAGATCGCCCCACATTTCTCATTCCAGCCGCCCTGAAACACTTTCGGGGTTCTTCGCCTACTATGAATTTACAATGAGAAATCCCCTTTGTCGTAGGGAGCTACGTTTTTATAGTGGATCTCGGAGAAAGTTTAGTCGTTAGGGAGTGGACGTTTTTCACGGCGCGGGGGCAAACAGTTGCCTTGCCTCCGACAGATTAATATTTAAAAGCCGTGCTGCGAGTCGACGGTATTTTCTTTCTGCCGTGCTGCCTTCGAATAAACGCGTTTCGCGACTATGACCAACCGATAGAAATGACAGCTCGACAAATTACATTTGAAGAATGTTCTACAGCAACCGGTTAGAAAAATTGATCTCTTTCTCCATGCGGTTTCCGGCCTTCGAAATGCGCCGCTAAATTGCCGAACCTATGAAAGCGTAAAGGCACATTTATTAACCCTTAGCACTCGAATGGCGACAGTAAGACGCCACTAAACATTGCTGTATCGTTATACAAAATATTGTTTATATTATTAAATTTGTCTGTATTTAATAAATTACGAAACACTTCGGTATTGTACGAGTAAGTTGCACCATTTTCGTATGTATACCATGAAAATGAATATATAGAAGGGAAATATTCTAGGTCGGAAGAAATGTTTCGTTTTCGAGTTAAAATAGCTTCAAGTGCAAAGGGTTAATAGCTCCGAGAATTTTTAATAGAACGTCACATAACAATTTGCGCTATCACTTAAGACGTATACAAATGTATGTTCGATTATTAATTCCCAGATGTTACATTGAAAACGCGAGTATGCCCAGATCACCCCTCGAGATGTACGGATCGATAACAATTTGAATTTATTCATTAGAACCCCGTTCGCAGCGGCGAGAAAAAAAATCGCGGGGAATAGAGACGAGCGCAATAAGTCGTTCCCATATTTTTAGCACGTGCAAAAATTCGTTCAGTGCCGTTTTTCGACTCCTTTCCCTCCGGTGATCGGCTCGGCGCCCCCGGGGGCACTGTTGGGGTTACTTCGCAGCCCACCATGGAACCGAATGGAAGCCGACCCCCGTGGCAGGCGGCCCTCGCCATTAGATGTTTTTACAATGAATCCCTATTTACCGGCCTGTCAATGCGATATTTATGTTGGCCGATATTGCGTCGCCGAGCGAGTAATTGAAATTTTCGTAACGCGAGTCCTTGGACGGCAGCCGGCCATTTTTGCCCTTTGCTGAGTCAGCCTCGGTCTTCCTTCTTTTCCCTGTTCGATTATCGAGAAGAAGCGTTCTATGACGAACGGAACGATCGGCAATCCATGACTCCGCTCGATCGTGCCGGATTTTCGAACCGATAGCAAGCTTTTATTTTGCCGTTGTGACTCTCTTTCTATGCCGGCAAAATTTATCCGCGAACACGTGCAACGACAACGACGCGACGCATGGATGCATGCATGCATGCATCGCGTCGACGCGACGTACGTACGTATGCATGTATGGATGTAGGTAAGGTGCAAGCGCGCATACGTGTTTCCGGGAGAGAGAATCGCGGAGCTTCTTTTTATAACGGGTAAAAGGAATCGATAGGAATATCGATGAAGAACGTAAGGTAAGCAGAAGCACCGCTATATGCGGTGGACAATTCCCCGGCGCGGGTTGCATGGATTTATTGTTAATTTCCTTCGGAGCGGACGAGAGCCATCTTCGTCCTCGTGGTGAACGGGCTGAAAAGAACTCTTTCGCTCTTTTTACCACGGCGAAATAAAAGTTAACACGGGATCCGTTTACGAGCTACATATATTTCATAGAATGCTCGCTCGGTTCACAGGTTACATAAAACATCGGCGATCACGTTATTTGTACGATATCGTAAAATATGCCTGCGACACACGCGCTTCAACCGAACGACGGCTCATTTGCAATTATGATATTTACGATTTTGCGCCACGGTTTACGATCGCGTCCCCCCTCCCTAGTTCCCTTGATTAACAGAAGAATCGTACACTGTTCTACTTTCTTGTTGGTCCGCTCGCGATAGAATCAGCCCGTAGCGTCGTCGCAGTCGTCGACGTTAATTATAAGAACGATATTTTTTTGTTTTGTTTTGTTGTTGCTCCGGCGGCCGCGCGTTTCTCTTGTTCCTGTTTGCTCGCCGTTGGGATTTTATGTTCCTGAATTATAGCGCGCCGTTTATGCGCTTCGCCGTGCAAACGCGCCCGTGAAATCCAACCCACCGCGAGCCGAACGGCCGGGAAACTTTTCAACTTTAACGCGGTGGATCCGGTTACATTGTCCTTCACGACGGACAGCGTTAACGCATTGCTAAGAAAAATTTTGCCGAACGACTCCATGCGCCTGCTGGCTCGTTTCGAAGCGGACGGTGTTTCGACGGCTCCCGAACTTTTTCCCTGTTTAAATGGCCCGCCTGCTTCCCGGCCAAAGTAAGCTGCGCATTCGGGAAATAGCCATTCACAGGCATTCCTGTCCGAAACTGTTTTTAAACTGGCGAAACGACCTTCATCTCCGGCGTGCTATTAATTTCGGACATGGGCGACGAATATGTGCTGCTTGTTGCAATTAAACTGCGGGCTTTGTCGTTTGCGATGAGATGCAAAGACGTTCGAGGCATTTAAAAATGATTAATCGAGGCCGGATTTTACGCGTTCATAGCGAAAGTGAGGAGATGAAGTGCCACGTGGCGGAGACATTTAAGGGGACGTTACTTTCAACTAATTAAAATAAATTATTGAGGAGCGAGATATCTATGTAGCTCCTGTAGCTTGCAATTAATGCAATTTTTATTTTGTATTAGAATCCGCAGGAAGTAAAATTCGAATCGTATTTCTTCGAATTAATACAGAAAATTTTGATATTGCATGAAAATAGTATACTCATAATACTCTTTGACTTGTGTTGGTTTGTAAGAAAATCTTTCGAACTGCTTTCCTATTATTTTATGTTTACATTGACAATAGTGATAAAGGTACAATCGAATAAAGAAAGAATGATTAAAATCGACTACAAAGTATAATGAACAATTGCTATATAAAGTCCATGAAAAATTGATATCGAATGAATAGAACTAACCAGCAAAAGAATAAATACAACGATAAAATTGTAATCATTGAATTGTTCAAGGCAAACAGACTAAGCGATACGCTTTAAGATATTAAAATGAGAGGTAACAAGTGCCACAAGCGGAAAGATTTATAAGAAAAATTGTCAGTAAAACGAATTTATTTCTGAACTCTCAGAAAGATCGTCGCTTTTGAACACCGCACGGATTATTGGATAGAATGAAGCGGTTCAAATTTTCGGCGGAGAGGTCAAATTTAAACATGTAAAAACACGTTCGAAAGCCCTTTGATACATTACCGAGGAGCTAGCAGACCTCCGGTTTTCCACAGTGGAGTAAATCGAAAGTCAAACTGGCCGGGTGTATGCGAATTCCGCAGCGATTTGTGGAGGAATCGAAAAATGTTTCGATGTGCAGAAAGCACTCCGTACTGCGCTCTGCGCCATCGGCTATTTAATCAAGAATCCGCGTTACGCTTGTATTCCGATATTCGGCAAAGCATATCGAACAAATATCTAGTTCGGATGTACGTATCCGCGTATCTTTCTTTTGTCCTCTTTCCTCTCTGTTTCTCGTCTGGTACGGCGACAGCAATTGTCTGATCGGCGCAGTTAATAGCGGGTAAATATTTAGCGAAACGGAAAAAAGACTAGGAAGAAAACCGAAGGAAAAACAAATAGAAAAACAAAACAGAGAAACTGCCTCGGGGGCGCTCGTTCGAACGGTGTTCGAACGTTCACGGACAATCCTTTCGATGGGGCTTCTCTGTTCGACGTTACTTAACATTTAATCGATTCAATACTTTCACCGGATTCGATGTAACCGGCTCGCTCGCGTTAATTACGTTTTCAATGAGCGTCGATCGCGACGCGCACGGGTAATTGCAATATTCCGAATCAATTGGCGAACTCTCCGCGGAAAATGTAATCGACACGCAGGAGGGGGACGTTCCATCGTTTTCACCCGTGTTATGAGAATGATTTTACGGTCCAATTTTTTCGCCACCGGATCCCCGATAACAGTGTACACCGGTGTGTACACATTTTTCCGTACCACCGTCACACGGATTGCGTTTCAAGCTATGATGTCCGTGTAAACAAGAAATGCGTGTAATTTCCCCGGCACCGAATCGGGAAAACGGTGTTGCGGCCGATGTATTGCAACACGCGGCCGTATTGCAGCTGTGACACATTTCACAGATAATACCCAGAAATATTTCTGCCCGCCGGAGAAAGAGAGACAATCGATTTTTACATTAATCCGCGAGCCAGCCCGTTCCAGGAGCTTATAACGGTAGCCGGACGCAGATAGCAGAAAATTAGAAATTTATTGACTCCGACCCCGCTCTACCTCGAGGTTACGCTGTAATCCGTTCGTTTATGAGTGGCGCATTACCATAAAACACAATAGACGCAGCCCGCCGCCCCCGTCGCTCTCGAGCTTTGACGCCGACAATAAAAGAAACGCGTGAGTTACGATTAATAATCGAACCCGACCGACGCCGCACTGAAAACCGTGACCGAATTCCCGGTTTTTGGAAAAACAGGAACACCTTGATGAGCACCCGGTCTTTTCTGCCTTATCCTTGCCATACTAGTCCGCCGAAATCTTGGCAACTGCCCACACAGAACCGCACTTTCCCCTGTTCCGTAAACTCGCCGCGATTCAGGATTCATTCGAGTCGATTACTCAAATTTTACTTTTCCAACCCCGATCATCGATCGTTTACCTTCCTACCTCAAATTAACAAATTCCGTTTCATTCACATTTTCGCAATTTTAACAAACACGTCGAATCACAAAATAATGACAGACACGCGTTTCAGTGTTTTCATCAAGTAAAAAATGTTCAGTATTTCGATACAGAAAATGAATGAATTTTCATTCGCCGAGCGGATGAGCTACACGTGAGCCGTTCGAAGGCGATTAACTACACCTTTTGATTTTTGAAATTTTGTTACCAGCATTCCACGAAATCGATGTATTTTATTCGATCAATTCTTTCACGTTGTTTGTTACTGCATCGGAGATGCAAATTTAATACCGTGGAAAATCTCTGCTGTCCACTCCTGTGATTTAAACATGAAATTGTAAATGTTTAGCAAAATACATAAATTAAATATAAACATGACAGAAACCATAACCGCATTACGAGGAAACCATACATTTTTAACATGTACGCGTACGTATTAATAATAGTAAACCCTGTGGCTTATAATATTGAGTCAGACCGATATTTCGAACAGAATCTAATAAATATTGTTATTATTAATTTCTTCTAAATCGAAATGTAATTTTGTCAGCAATATTTAGCCATGTGGCTAAATTCTTTTCCATCAGAACTTTGTTGACAATAAAGCAGTTCCAGTTATGAAAGAAAGAAATCATGAGGCAGGGGATTACTTTTTCTCGTAACAGCTCGCATGAACTGAAAAATACTGAAAAATATTTAGAAAATGTTACTATAAATAGTACAATATACGTACTTTTAGATAAAGTACTCGTTTAAAAGAAAATCCATCAAGCTCTCCAAATAAAGAATTCTTAACAATCGCGTTTCTTTCCAATTGTCGATTAAGAGGCCAGCCTCCGTAGATTTGGGATAAGGTAGAGTGACTACATTACCGTCAAAAAATGGTTTTACATGCTTCAAGTTTTCGTCCTTAAATAAGAATATTTTGGGAGCTGAGAAATTTCGGTGCTTAGAAATTGGGGAGGTTATAAATTTGGGAGCTTAGAAGTTTGGGGAGGTTAGAAATTTGAGAGCTTAGAAGTTTGGGGTTCTAGAAATTAGGGAGCTCAGAAATTTGGGATCCTAGAAATGTATCCTAGCATTTCTAGTCCATCCTAACATTTTTATGACATTGGATGAGTTTTCTGGATGACATCGAGACCCGCGCTCACTAGAAACTATCTCCAGCTACAAATTGAGCTAGATTTTGTCTTGATTCTCTGCGAAATAAACCGAAAAACTTGAAGCACGTTTCAGAATTCATAATATCGATAATACAGAGCAAAAAATGTGACAAGTTTAGTGACAGACTCAAGACCCGTCGGATCAAGACGGATCTTAAGTCTGTGTCTGAAGGCTGTGAATGGAAATAATTAATTAAAAAGTCACCTGACTACCCCGAGTCCTTAAATATAATATTCAGGGGAGGATGGGAAGGGTGCGGAGGGGATGGGCTTGTTTAAGATCGTGTAATGCAATCTGGGTGTAAATCGCTCGGGAGTGTGCTGCGAAATGCGGATAGCTGTTTGCCGGTGCAGTTCACGTATGTAGAGCAAGTGGCAGCATTCCAAATCTCGCCACTTCGTGGGATAAACATTTCCGCCAGGACAACCGCTTCCACCGGTTATGGATGCTTGGCAAAGGCCCCTAAGACTCGCGTGACGTGTGCGTGCACCTTATTATCCTAATAAGGATTACTGGCCGCGATTGTTACGGGCTTCACGTCACCGACTATGCAGAAGCGAGCCTTTGACTCGCGTAAACGAGGACAACGGGAACATTAATGAAATGAAGTACGCTCGACGCGATTATTATGCTTCGTTACGCTTAACGCAACTTTCAATTCGTTTAGGTTAATACGCGTGCGCGTACATTAATTATACATTGCTCCCTAATATTCTCCTGAAATTCAGAATAAGAATAGAATATTTATTAATCCCGTGACTTATCTTTGTTTTATTCAGCAATTTTATTCAAGCGAATCATAATTTATTTCTTCATTATCGTAGTTGCGAAAGTGCTTTTGTGGATGATTATGAAATCTTTTTATTTAGTCGTGCATGTGCTACAACGAAATTTTAATTTGTGTGAGGCAAAGGAAAAAGCGTTAAAGTCTATTTGGTATCTTCATCGTGGACACCATATTATATGGCGAGACTGTTGAGATCGTATTTTATATTGTTTCGTTAAATGAAATCTTCAGGTAATAAATCTTGACCTATTTTGTAGACTACTTCGAGCGAGATGAAACTCTCATTTATGATTTACAGTCAGTTTCCTTGGACGGTACATCAAAGGAGCAATGGTGACAAAAATGTAATACGAAATGCTTGTACAAATTAGAAAATATTTCAAGAGATTCGTTAACAAAGCTACTACACTTTCAACATCTCGAGTGTCTCAAAAATTCAATTTACACAACAAAATGAGAGTTGCAAAGTTATGATGTATGATACCTAAAGTATTATCTCGAACCTTCGTGCATTCTACAGATCTCAAGCAAATTGGCTGTACTCAAAATTCGTTTATAAATCAGTATAGACAATTCCGTCTTCAATTTTCAGGAGACGTGGCAGTAAAAGTTTTAAGTCTCGCGTGCCGAGACTTTTCCGGCTCGCGAGTGAATTTCGAAAATGATTGCGAAGAAGCGAAGGCACGCGTAATATTCTTTATCTTGCTCGGCCGCTGCATTTACCTTCCGTCTAACAGTTTCGCGAACTTGCTCCCCCGCAGCGGCGCACTCCACACCACTCTCCTCGATCACAAAACTTCGTAATAAGGATATACGCAAATATTTTCAACTTAGAAGTAGTTCGCGGCACGATGCTCGTCGTGAAGTGTGGTAGCCGAGCGGGCGAGCCGGCGAACGAGGAGGGTACACACTGCGAGGAAACCCAGGGACCGAATACTTCGCGGCACTAATCGCACAAAGTGGTTGTAATCGAGAAACTTTTTGAACGGTACCCGGTCGGTCCTTCTCTGCTCGAGCGACACGACAAACGTGGGAACGCCCCACGTTCGCGCAACTAATGGAATTATACGACAGTCCTTCCGCGATAGAGGCAGAGCTCCGGTAGACTTAGGGGGCCACGTTCGTCAAATCCTATCGGCGAAAGTTTTTGATGGGTTTCATGGAAATGTCGATTCCTTGTTGCAGCAACGCGTGGCCCCGCGCCCTTTAATGCACCGATTGTGTACGCGTTGCTAAAGTGGCGGATAAGCCATGGAAAGTTAGCGAAACTCGCTGCTCGTTCGCGCGCGCGTATACAAATTCCCTCTCTCCGCTGTGAAACCGATGCTATTTTTTTTTTTTCGATGCTGCCACCGCGATTATCTTTATTGACACACGCCGAGCCCGGCGCGAAACGCGTCGTATTTGAACACCGACCCTCGACAACGAGGATTCGTCCTCGTCGTGCCCGGCAGGACTCGTCGGATTTTCTGTTGCTTCCTGCTTCTGGCATTTCGATTAGACTTATACGCGACGGCTAATGGAACGTTGGCTTACCTGATGGAGAACCACTAACCGACCTAATAGCACGTAGATTGCATATGGATAAATTCAATCGGCGAAGGCTTCTGATAGGCTTAACCCAAATCCGTCTTCGCGCGACCGTAATGCGCCATTGCGTCTCGAATGTTGACGTGATCTCGAAGTTCAACGATTCCACGCTCTCGCCGCGGAATCACGTATCGCCAAATCGCGCACTCGCCGAGAGAAACTGTTTGCAAATTCCTCGCTGCGGAACTTGAACGTGTCACGGACGCGATTACGCTTTCGGCAAGTGTTTCGGCGGATTTTAACCCTTACCATTCGAATG
>CM052119.1:13354529-13366908 GCA_028454245.1 Halictus quadricinctus
TGCCGCTAAACTCCTTCCCCGTTCACCGCGTGTCACGTTCCGCTGCCCGACGCGGAAAGCCCGCCTCTGTGAAACACGGCCGACGTGGAAATAGGTTTTAAAAGTTCCGAACCACGAGTCGGCTCGTTACTTTTACCTGGACAAAACGATGACCTCCATCGCGGGATCCTCGTGGTACCATGGAAAAACTCCGGAACGCCGCGCCGGCCATCAACAAGAAATTCAACGTCTTGCCGCTGTCTCGCGGAAGCTTCCGACCGGTGAAAACTCCGTAATTGTGTTTCCGTATGGTTCTCGCACCCGAACCAGCCACCCAACCCGGCCCGGACCGGTACGCACGGGTCGTTAAGGCGCGCCGTTTTTCGTGGGACCGACGGCAGGCTTAGTTGCGAACATGATCGATGAGACCGCGCACCGCGCACCGGCTATTCGACGAAATTCGTTTACGCTGCGTGGACCGTGGTAATGAATTGATAGAGTGTCTCGATGCCGGCGAATATTAACCTCTTAGAGGACGAGGTTTTTAAAAATGAACGGGGCTAATCGAATGCTCCCCTGCGAGTTTTACGAAATTCATATGGAACTTCGAAAGAGCTGCTTTTTTCGGTGATCGTTCATATTTAAAGGTGGATCTTGCCTCGCAAATTGAACGATGCGTCGGAAGCCCCAGAAAACAAATTTATGTCTGTAACGAAGAAAATTATGCCGTAGACTCTCGTGTAATGTGATCAGCAAGCTGTTTCGAAAAAATTTATGTACAGCGAATTCTCGATATATGTCAACAACACGGGTCTTGTATCGGAGGCATACTCGAGCCGTGTTATGTTTACACTACTCGGCGTACGGGGTCTCTCACTACCCCGTGGTAGTGGGGATAATTCCGCGACGTTTATCATCCAGACCTTGGCGCCATATACAGAGAAATCACTGTGTGATTCTTCTGTTACAACGAATTGTTTTGTACATGTACGAGAACGCATTCTCGCATTCTACTAATGTACAGGTGCTCTAATTGCACGTGGGACCCGCAAGCTAATTGCACCGTACACTGTATTTTGCTCGCAGAGGAGCAATATAAAAATAAATATGAAACATTAAATACACGGGTCCCCATCAAGTTTCACTGTGAAACCTCTTTGCCCTGACTTTTGTATTTTTCTGAAGCGGCAAAAACCTATACAGCAGCGAACATTAATGTTCGTGCCACTGGTAGCTATTAAACACGGAAAATAAACTGGCTGTTACGAGAGACACACGTATAAATTAAAAACAGGTTTGATCGTCGTTAGCGATGGGAACGTATTATGAAGAGCGTCTAGGTACATAACGGCGGTATTAAATGGATTTGTAACGATAATGTAAAGCAGGCTAGGCAAATACAAAGAATCCTGAAGAGGATATCAGAGTACCTGCGGCCGTGTCTCGATCAATCACTCCGGTTCGAGCAATCGCGTGCAGTTGTAAATAGTATGCGAGAGGAACAGAAACCTCGGCCGTGCAAACACGTTCGTTGTACGCGGGACGGCGAGTCTGGGAATGATTAAGTTATAATAATAAAGCCGCGGCAGCGAGAACGAACGCCTTGCAAGCCGCGTAGGTATTCTTCGCCGCGATAAAACAGAATTCCTCGCGTTGTTGTATTCGAGATCGGGGCCCGCATATGATCGAACTGGTTGCACCGATTCCTATTTGTGGCTTATGAAAATCCTTAAGTAATCCCTGTAAATCACGCGTTATGGAACAGTTGTAAATTACGATTATTGCCGGGTTTACGAGGCTCGACAGCGCCTTCGTAATCCGACTGTCACACCGTAAAAGCGAAAGTAGGGAATTGCAATAAGTAGAGACTTTACGACCGGTCGATCGCATCGGCGGCGTTACCTGCGCGTAGGTTTCAAGGCCACCGATGGAAAGCGTGCGAGGAAGGAAGGAAGGAAGGAAGGAAGGAAGGGAGGGACTGCAATTTTGTCCTCGACCACCGCCTAACATAAACAGATGAAGTCTACGGGATGATTTTAGTGCCGGCATAAATCATTCGCAATTTATTCGTAATGCTCGAGCAGTGAAACGTTCATTGCCGTTCAAATGGGATTTTCGAGTTTCCCCAAAATATTGTGACCCCGGTCGAAATTGCTTCCCGGTCGGGAACGATGATTTACCGTCTCGCGGCGAAAGGGCCGTTAATAGAGTGATTTGTACCTTAATGGCGGCAATATTTTTCGCCTCCTCGGCAAACGCGTTCGACGGCTCAAGTGTCACGGATCCAGCAAAACCGTGCCGCGTTTCCGCGTTACGTTCGTTCGCGAATTAATAACCGGGCCCCCGTAATTGTGACTTACTTTAATTCTTGCATTATGCAAAACCCTGAGTGCAGATGCAAATGATTAATTAGCCGGGCCATTATAATTATGACTTTGCGGTGGCGGCGGGGCGGACGGACGTCAACGCGAGAGCGAATTAAATTGTTATGGTCGAATTAAAAATGTAACACGGCGGAACGCGTGCGTTTCCGCGATCGCTTCTATCCGCGAGCATCGTTAATTCGGAAACGTTGAAGGGCGGGAAACTAAATGGAATTCAAAATGACAATTCGATACATATCGATCTTTCGATCGCGTCGTGCGTCGGACCGGTAGAATCGTTTTTAATAAATTCTTGAGTGCAAATGCAAATTGCACGATATTTTCTTGAGAATTCTTGACGTCCAATAAATAGACGTCCGTGTCACGGATATCCGTTCTCAAGACGCGGGGAATAAGCAGCCATAACGTGCCGGGGAGGAATTTAATCCTTGGCTACCGACGTCTAAGGGTTCAAGAGCGAATGAACTTTCATTAAAAAATCTAATTTTCAAGAGGGACTGCGTTTAATCTGCGAGCAGAGAGAGAGGAGAGGGGGGAAGGGCGGTAGAATTAAATTTTACGTGCTTCCTTTCCTGCTCGCGGAAGCATGAAGCTTCTTGACTCGTCTGAGAGATGCCTAAAGGAGCCGACACGAATGACATCCTCGCCGGAGAATACCTCGAGAGCGTGTAAATTACACCGCGAACAATAGAGAGCGATACGATATTTTTTCCTATTTCGAGTCTATCCCGGCGAGCATTGCTTTACCCGAAGTCGAAGTTTCGCTTCGTGGCTGGCTACGTCTCGACCCGGGCTGATACTAAAAGTCTTCGTTCCCTGCTTACACTTACAGAAGGCTCCCGGCTGAATGTAAACGGATCTACATATTCAGCCAGTTAATTGCTTGGCTCGTGTGATGCGGGTATCACGGTGAAGATTAGCGAAACCTCACAGAGCATGAGAACTAAACCAAGCGATTCGCGCATCAAGTTTATGCGCCTGCCGTGTGCTACATTCCAAATGAGGAGATCGCCGAAGCGCTCGGAACGTCGAGTTAAATTTAAACTACTTTCTGATATCGGATTTAATACGTGATACGAGTTACAAATCTGTTTGTCTTCCGATATCACCGAGCGAATGGACCGAGGCTCTGCGAACACGATGTTCTTGCGACTCTCTTGACGTAAAAACGAAAATGTCTTCCATTGGCGGACATTTATTTATGTTTCGCGGTGTCGCGGTTAATCGACAATTGGAAAGAAACGCGATTGTTTAGAATTTTTTATTTGGTGGACTTGATGGATTTTCTTTTACACGAGTACTTTATATAAAAGTACGTATATTGTACTATTCATAGTAACATTTTGGCTGGAAAATTTGTAAAACTTTCTAATTAATAGCCCATCTTCCGGAAGACGCTCTGCAGCATGATAAGCACGATCTTTCGGAGCTGGATCATCAGGAATAAAAAATTCATGGGAATTCTGTGAATATATGATTTTATCTAGTAGATGAGTTGATTTTTTCCTTAATTTACGAGAAACAAAAATTAAAACGATGAATAATCGTATTAGCTAAATCGGGTCCATTAATTTTGCAGAAAATTAAAAGTTGTCTCTTTTTAGAATTTCTCATCCCGTTAATCGAGGCACTTTGGAGATCGAATGTCGATTCTCTAATCTTTCGGGTTTACAAAATTGGAACAAACAGTTATTTGATTAAACTGTGGTACTGGCTACAGCGACAGGTGTACCAAAGGTACACACGAGGTTTGAAGTCGTTCCATCAATTGATTAATCTCGATGTATTTTTCAGTTCGACGGAACTTTTCACGATATAAAAATATTACCACTATCTTTGATTATACAATATAAACGCGTGCAGAATCTGATGCGTATCGAGTTCATCGTCCGCCGAATCAACCGGGAATACAGATTTTATTCAACTCCTAGAAGAATTCATAAAAGTTTTTTTTATGGATTCGCACTTTTACAGTCGGTTTGCTGTAGAAATTTAATCTTTGGGCTGGTAGTCTATACGCTCGGTCAAAACATTTCACAGCACGCAATCTCCTATTTGCTCGCGAAACCAAAATTTTCCAATTTGGACGAGTTGTCCGCGTCCGCGAACCGTTTCACATTTGATCAGAGGGTGTTTGATGAAACCCAAACTTTTATATTACGTGTTCGTTTCAGCGAAACTTACAGATAGAAAAACCGTCAACGGACCTGCCTGTATATCGCGATATTAATTTTAATTAACGTTTTATTAAATTAACTTTAATTAACGTTCGCCCGGGAGAATGAAAAAAAGGAAGTAGCAACGAGTAGGTCCGAAGCGCAGACGCACACAATTTGCAGCACGGTTCTGATAAACGTTAATTACATTCGAAACTTGTCTACCCTACGCATGAGATACAACAGGGTGGCAACGTTAAACTGTCTCCGTTTGCAACATTTTTATATTAGGTGGAGATATTAACCGTTGCACTTTGAAATGCTACTAAAATTTGCCGTATCTTAACTCATAAAATTTGTCACATTTCTCAATTTATTGGAATTTAATAGATCGCTCAATCTTTAACCTTTTGCAGACGCAAAATTATTTTTATGAAATTATTACCATTAGATTTCAATTATCATTGAATTAGTCCATGCAATTCTTATACTTAGCTCATCAATGCGTTTCACAGAGAAAATCGATAGATTCGATCTATCGAAACTATGCCAAAATTAATTCCAGTTCGCGAAGTGTTAAATGTTTCATGGGTATGTGTAATTTCATATGCATGATCTAAAAAGAATCGTATGCGATAAGAACGTTCTAGATCGGATCAAACGTCTTAGTTACGGAATTAAAATAGCTTCGAGTGTAAAAGGTTAATCAACTGATTCGATCACAGAACCATTTTAAATAATGTTAGTGCGCTACTTTAAGTATTAAGTATTTTAAGTTACTTAAGATTGACATGCACACATTGATGGTACACAGACCTTAAAAAATAGGAGATGGTATAGAATTTTCGAATTTCTAATTATGGTGATTTCTTTACGGTGAAGTTTAAAATGATTTCTTTGGTAATTTCATTGCATCATAATTACGTTGTTAAAAATAACGAATAAAATATTTCATGGATGGCATTTCAATAATTTCGAAAAATTTGCGTCTTACATTTCTTCCGAATGCTAAAATTAACAAATTCAGAACGAAACACACACAACTTTCTAGCTTACAATAATTTATTCTGTTTTTTGACAAGGTAAAATATCTCTGACATAAAATAAAAGAAACTCGCTTACCTTCGTGTTTCTAATTGATGTAAATCTCACGAGTGCTTACCGTTACTCGCAAACAATTTAACCGGGTAGGGTTAAGGCGGTGATGAAATGAATTTCTCTGGACGACGCCCCCTAATAAAATTGTTCTTCTGGTTGTTACAGGGTCGAGCTGGAGAGCATAACGCCAAACCGGAGGAGCAAAGCGTGGGCTCGTTCAATATTTCGAGCCTAGGCATTCGGCAAACGTAAGCCGTCTTATCCTTAAAAGGGCCATCGTGCTGCCCCAAACACGAAGGGTCAGAACACTTTCGTGCACTTGTTCGCCTCCGGAATCCGACCTCCGCGAGTATGATAAAAAGATTCCACCCCGCCCGTGACTTCCTTCCCTCGATTCCCGCCTCCCATTCTCCCCGTTAACCCGCCGCCCTTCTTCCACCACCCTTTTTACCGATGCTAGAAGAATGGACGTACTCGAAATGGCGAGCATGTGCCCCGGATTGGCAGGGGCACTTTGCTGCCGGTCGTTCGAAAACCGGCCGAATCGAGTCGACCGGACTGCAAGGGAGTGTACCGGTGTCGAAATATTTCTGAA
Organism: Halictus quadricinctus; assembly: GCA_028454245.1. Classification (NCBI taxonomy): domain Eukaryota; kingdom Metazoa; phylum Arthropoda; class Insecta; order Hymenoptera; family Halictidae; genus Halictus; species Halictus quadricinctus. The sequence continues at coordinate 13,360,742 of CM052119.1, forward strand.
AGAACGGTAGCCGACTCGGAACGGGATCCGGGAAGTCCTTGGAAAGGGTACAGCTCGACGTGGAAAAGTGAGAACGCGAGACGATGGCAAGAAAGATGGTAAGAAAAAGGGGGAGCGAGAGAGATAGAGAGAAAAGGCTGAAAGAACGAGGAAGCAAGAAAAACGTCCGAAAGAGCGAGACAGGTAGAAGTATTCAGGAAAAGAGTATGAGAGTGTGGTATATACCGAAGAAACGGGTGGTCGTTCGGTCGTACGTGAAGGGTCGGCGTTAGGCAGTTGGAACCTGGAATAGTGAGGAAAAGGATAGATGGAGATTGAGCGAGAGAACGAGAGAGTCGGAGAGAGGGAGTGAGAGAGAAAAAGAAATGAAGCGTGGTAGGGTAGAGAGTAAGGGCGAAAGGCTGACGAGGGGGTCGAGGGTGTGAGAAGAGAGACGGAGAGCGCACGCGAGAAAAAGGGAGAGAGAGGGTCAGACTGGGGGTTGGTGTGCCTAGGGTCGCGCGAGAAGAGACCGAAGAGTGGGGAGATTCCCTAGCAGAAACCAGTCGAGTCCCGGCCTCAGGTCGCGACGGGTATTCAGTTCACAGGCGAGAGCCGTACCGTGCGGTTGGCCTGCATGCTGTTCCGGGTTCCATTTCACGCTCGTTCTCGAAACCGGTCAAACACAGTGGACCGACTCGCGCAACAGTGATCTTTAACGTTAGCCCACCTTCTCTAATCAATCCCGTCGAATTCACACCGAACAAAAATCCGAACGTCCCTTAACGCACCTGTTCGTCACCGAGTTACATACATGATCGACTTTATCGCGTGTGACCGTTTCGTGGTGGCAAGTGTGGCGAACTAATGCCAACGAACACGAACCAGTGACAACCATCCGATATCTACCGCGATCCAAGTGCTCGATGATATAAACAATAACTTGAAGGGCAGTCCTTCGAAGCTTGGTTCACCAGTGGGCCCCGATCTGCGTGAACGTAAGGGTGTTCTCGCATCCCTCGTTGCTTGTACCACGACTTGCCCCGATTCGTAAACCCACGAAGAAAAGAGCCGCGGGACCACGCTTGTCTCTCCTGTGATCCGAAGTGAGTGACAGTGACGGTTAGTGTGTAAACAAAAGCTAGTGATCGGAGAGGGTGGTTACCCTCCCCTCTGTTCCCCCGTTTTATTTCTTTGGACAGCCAACGAAGGCAACTCTTTCTCGAGAGCATCGCCGAGAAAACGACTCGACAACCACCTCGACCGACTTCGCGACATCCCGTGCACCGAGTGGTGAGTTTGATCTCGATCTTTGATTCTTCCATCCCTTAGGTACGCCTCGCGTCTTTAGTCGTCTTTTCGAGCGGATCGTAAACCCGGTGCGACGCGGCGCGGCGCGGCGCACTTGCGCCCAACTTCTCCGTGTGCCTCCCGACAAAGATGAGATCTTGCACGCTGTTGGAGACAAGGGGGTGGCCCCGAGGGTGGTCGAACAGATTCTGCAGAGGAATCTCTTTGACATCGACGTCGATCGGTCCTCCACTTACGTCCTTGAATAGAACGTCCGGCCAGCTAGTCGGAATAGAAGGCGCACGATTCACTCCGGATAGGGAGATCCGACGTTTCGCGATCCTTTTATCCCTGGAACCCTTCGTGTCTCCATTCTGTCCATTGGTGTCCCGAGTCCGTTCAACGGATAGATGGCTATCTGGAGGCAAAGGAACTCGCGCGCCAAAATAATCGCGAAATAGATGCACTCCGGGGTCTTCGTGGAAATCGCCTAGCCAACACGATCGCGTTATCGCGCTCGTGTAATCGGACCGACGACCGGAACCGATCGCGTAACGAGTTTTCCATTCGCTTATCGTACCCGGTCGCCGAATCGGACCTCTCGTCGCTCCTGAAAGGCGGCTCGTGACCGTTTATTACGAAAATGGAGCGGGTTTATTTGTTTCGGCCGGTAGGCGGAAGCCCGCCCGGTGCCTGTAGGAAGGAATCGATCACTTACTTTCGTCATGTTGCCCCGCGACATTTCATCGGTTTGCTCGATCAATATTTACTCCCATCGGTATCCTTCCGGCCTGTTGTCTGTGCCGGTCTCGTGCCGTAGGCGAACGCCATTTTCGTGTTTTCGGGGACCGTAATGGCGGATTAATGAATCGCGGGAAATTAATCGGTCGCGTATCGCGTTACGCTACACGGCCGAAATAATGATGTTCGCGACTGTGTCTCGTTGATGCGGCTTCAACCTGTTAACCTTGAATGACGTGGCATGTTTGCTCTAACTCTTTGATGATTTCTCGATCTCGTCACAATTTTCTAGGATTTCTGTGAATTTGTAGAGTTCGCGATGCAATATTTTCCGAGTACATTTTTCACACCGACACTATTCGATTCAGGTCAATTTGAATTTTGGGATTCAGACGCTGAGAATCTAGAATGGTGCCGCGATTATTCTAAACGTTAAGGAACGATTAAATTGAAATTGAAGCATCCGATAACTAGACTATCAACCTCTGAATTAATTTATCTAGAAAGCTTTTCACTCAACTATATCCTAATGTTTATCTTTGTGTTATCCTAACGTTTACGATAAATGATCCTGTTCCTTTTGTCAATGAATAAGTCAGATTAATTCCCGCGATATTTAGTCGCACGTACACAGTTTATTATGGTCGACAAGTCGTCAAACTGACGTGTTAACGACTTATTCATATAGAAAGTTCAATCTTTTCTGCAATTCAATCTTTTCAGAAAGATTCGCCTGTAAACGTCAAGAGTGAAATGTGTCGATAGTGATTTCAATAAATCGAAGGCTGCGCCAATTTGACCCATTTCACACTCGCCGAATACCTGTTCGCAAGTTTAAAAACTGTTTTATGCTCGCGTTGATCTGCATTTGCGGAGAAAGATTTACGACAAAAGTTCTAAGTGGAGCGACTGGAAACTTGTTGAGTAGACAATTTTTGTCGCTCTCGTAAAAGCTGAGGCTAGATATCGCATAGGTGCGATATAAACCGCATGACGTTCTTAACAGTTTCGGCTATTGTTACGATCACTTCCCGAGTTTTTACTGACTTTTTACAATAGCGAAAAGAACAAGTACGGTAACTACGAATTTCTCGTCGTATTATAGCTGTCATTTTGAACATAGTGTGATGTAACGTCGTTGAGCAAGCCTTTTATATCGATACATCCGTGAATGATTCATCTGACACGTTTCCACTAAAATTCTGTCAAGGATAGAGACAGCGTTAATTCTCGCTGTCATAAGTGGCACTTAAGCACTTACTTCCGCACGAAAGAGAACTGTCAGCGGGTTAATCAGGTTAGAAGGAAAATGATGGAAACAATGGACTTGAATGCTGTATAATGTTTTCATTGTTGGCTGACGCGCATTCAACCGGAAATTCACGATTGTTGCCCGTTTCAAGTTGCCCGATCGTTTTCGCGAGTTCCGACGTGGGCTTCTGAAAATTCCCTATTCACGAGTTGAATGTTTAATCTGCGTACGCCGCTTTCGGTTGCGTACGCAATATATCGTCCGAATCCCTTCGACGTCGACCGCCCAATATTCCCCAGGGTTTTGCAATTCGAATTTTCACAATCAAAGCCACCAGTCCTGAGAAAAACCGGGTCCGCGCGAATGTTTATCTTGATACCGTAGAAAATACTCGTCCGCTCGACCGAACTGCGAGAACCGTTGACCGAAGCCGGACAAAATTTCAGAACTGTCCGGTTTCGGAAACTTTCCCCGGGACACGGTCGCGTTTCGAATCGCAGAAGTTCAATCTCTGCGAAAAAATGAAGTCGATCGAAAATAAGAGAACCGTCGGTTCTGACCCAATTTTTCGCAATGTCCACCGCCACGAGAAAACATTTTGATTTCAACTGAAACGAAAGCTACGCGTGGGGGTGTGTTGGATTTACCTGTGAGTAAGTGGCTTCAGATCGGCGAAGGAAAGCGTATGAATCATTTGAAAGAAAAACAGAGGGGCTGCTCGTGCCTACCAGGCGACAGCACCCACGGTGACTCACTGGTTTGTTCAAATGAGGTTAGTCCGAACAATGATTCAGATTGCATGCGTTTTCTTACGGCGTGAAAAATCTGGTGATTAGATACTCGGCATTATGGCTGCGAAAATGATAAAAGTTTCAGTTCTGATAACAGAAATACCGAAATCGAAGCGAACGAAACGTAATGAAATGAAATTTATTAGAACAGTACAGTATCAATATGCGGTTTTTATTAGCGCAAGTTAGGCTATATGTCACACAGATTACGCACTATCGAATTGTAATTATTCCATTAACTTCTTATTGGTTAAAATGATTTATTAAATTCAGCAGAAAAAAAGTTTCTCAGAATATTATGCTGCGTACCATAAACAGCAAAGTGTATTTTGATCAATATTTCACTAGTCTATTATTCGTTATTGTACGAAATATTTTTGACCACGGATTTATTCTAAACACAACAAATGCGAGCGAAAGAGTTCCACCGTTAATGCTCCAGATGCATAATGCATAAGTATCATTTGAATACATAATGCTCTAAAGCATATGCAATTGCATGAATATTCCAACGTCCAAATGTTATAACACTGTTCGAATATGCAGTTAGAGGAAAGTTGAATCGATAGTTTGAATCCTGGCTCAGACAGAGGGAAGCCTTAATTGTGCCCCCCCCCTACCCCCTCCTATTAAGAATCGCTGCAGGACGCTGCACATCCTGCGTAGCGTCGCACGCGTACGTTAGTATGTGTGGTCCGGTTAACGTGGACGATGAGTGACCCAATTTCTGCGTGACCGGTCAAACGGTTCTTATGAACCGGCCAAAGTATAATGGCGGTGTCCAGCGTGCAAGACTGAGAATTTAAGAGCATTGTCGTGTTGCACGACCGAGAGTCGGAAATAAGAAAAGTTTGAATGAAACTCTTTGCACGGTATTCGTCGAGAAAAGTGGAAGGAGAAGAGCGGTAGCAGGGGCGAGTCCTCTCCCTCACCCTCTCTTTCACCCTTTCACGGTATAAGGGATGTCTGTAAATCTCGAGGAAAACCATCTTTTCCTGCGTATCTCCCGGCCGAAGCGGGGGGAACCATCGCGAGACGCCACGATAAAAAATATAGCGCGGAAATGATGAGAAATAAAAGCCCCGAGACGAAGGTTCGTTTTTATACCGTAATCTTGATGCTACGTGATACATGAGCGGCCGCTGCTTATAAAACCGAGAGATGTATTGCTTTATGAGGGAAATGACATTTTTATTCGCGGTTGCGCGGGAACGACGAGGCGACGACGGTGCATCCTAAATGCCACCCGAAACGCGTCGATTCCGAGCCTCCTGGAAGAACGGGAACACTTATCAGCAATAGTCCTTTATTCACCTTTGCTGACACCTGTAATCTCTTTGGCACTAGGTTCACCGGACCCGTAAAAATGACGGGTTCTAATATTTCTAATTCGAAATTATTAAGATTGTAAGGATGCATGCTTGAGAAATTATTTATCAAAATTATTTCTTTGTGTATATATTATTTTTAAAATATTGCTAAAAATGGGGATAGCATGTTCTTGTTATTTTTATAAATTTAGTGCTCCGTAAAGCTGGTGTTAAACTGCCCGTGCGATCTTCGAAAAATCTGGAGCGAACGTGTTCGGAGGGCAAGAAATTTATGGCTGTAGAATGAAAGCTAACTCGCGATTCCCTTTTCCTTTTCCGTTGTCATTCGCTCCCGAAGATTCCGAGTGGAAATCGCTAACCGGGAACACAGCAGCCAAATAAATTGCACCGTCGCGTTTTAATCGGTTCGCTCGGTCAAGGCGGTAATTAAAAATCTCTCGCTCGACGCTTATCGACGGCGGTAATTATATTCGCTTCTGGCCACGCGCGAGCTTTATGAATATTGCGAAAACCATAAGCGGTAACAGGTTTCGAGCGTCACGGGGCCAGGCGGGGGGCAGAATTGATCGAAAACGTAGCGGCACGAAGGTACGGGGTAGCATATTTGCTCTCGCGAGAGATCGGCCTGTTTTAATGAGCGAAAGACAGAGAACCCGTTTTCGCCGACTGACGTCCGTCAATTACCCGCGGCGTTCGTTTCGTTCTCCATCGAGCTGCGTCCGGACACCCTTTGTGAAACTATAATAAACGTTTGACCTTTCTCGCAGCCGACGATTACGAGCG
>CM052119.1:13367008-13387457 GCA_028454245.1 Halictus quadricinctus
ATAAAACTAAAATATGGAAGCAAAGACATTTGAAGTTCTAACGTTTGGAGACTCACCCTGTATATCGAGAATTCACTGTATTGATATACGCACAAATTGATCGCAGCTTCGATCCAATAACGGATGAGTTATAGGTGGGAAATTCGGATCTTGCCTGAAATTCCCGTTCTCGTTTCACGAGCAAGTACTGTACCAGCTGTAAACTCTAAAAGGAATGGACAGTTATCGAGCGCACGGCGGAGAAATAGGCGTTGCTATCGAGCAGTTATCCAACCATTGTATAATGCTATTCGAGTTCTGCTTTGCCTCTACTTTGTAGGGATATTACAGCATAGCGAGCGTGAATCGATCGGCCTGTTAACGGAGAAGTTCAGGTTGCCTGTCATCCTCTCGAGAGACACGGAACAAGCTCAGAAGTATAAACTCCACGGTTTACGGTTTACGACGGCGAATGTACAGCGTGAAATATGGCAGCGTTTCTCTGCGGAATTCAAAGGTAATGAGAAAGGTATGGTTCTGTGATGGTAGCTCATCATCCCCTCCGCTCCCCGTTCAACTGCGAAGGAGAAAAATGTTCGCGAGGGTTGCGCTCTTCTTTTCGCTTTCCCTCCGTGTTTTCGTGTTTCATTCCGTATCCTCCGCGAATCGTGTACCCTCCATGTACGTGACGTGTCACGGTGACACGTCTTCGAGACGCTTTTCGGGAACCGTTAGTCCCGTGCGACGAATCGGACACGAGGGGTTACAGCTGCTTTGACAATCCTTCTTCGTCACGCAGCGCCTCGATGCCGCTCGGAACGGTTCTGTACCGGTTGGAAAATGTGCTGTACGCAGGCAGATGCAGTTTCACGGATTCTTGCAGGCTTTCTTCGACAAGCGACACGTGCCTTTTCCACGGGCGAACGTATCGAATTTCCCTCCGGAAAATTCGTACGATATTATAGACGAATCTGTGTCTTCGGGGGCCATTGAAGCGCCTGGGGGCACTATCGGGACCGCTCGCGGCATTCAACGAACGCCTCGACCTATATCGACGGCTTTAAATCCCACTTGTGAAGCAGTTTTTATGAACGCCGGGACATGTTCGTGCGGTAATATATTTCGCAGTTGAACCCGTCTCCCGTGAAATTCCTCCTTGCCTCTTGTACGGATTCAACCTCGGACGCGACGCTTCAACGACGCTTTGAATTACTAGCCAGGAAAAGGGATGCCTCATCGAGCCCCTAGCGATTCAATTGGTTTCCAAAAATTCCGATCGGGTCTTCAAAGTGATCGTTTTAACTCGACGCTCGAACTCTCTGGTATTCAGAGTCTTATTATAACGTGGGTACCATTTTTCTAAACAGCAACCGAGTTCCTAGCTGTTTATCCTAAACCAGGCTTGAATTTTTTGGTACTCGGATTTTTATCATCACGTTGTAGTATTTTTCTAAACAGCTGGGCGAGTTCCTTGGAGCGAGACGTGAAAGCAAGTTTTACTCCCGCAAGACAATATCTTCGATAAAATGTTTTCGTTGAGGAGGGATGCGGGACATCTCCGCACCAATTAGCCGGTTCCACCATTAGTCGACGGACTAGCCACCCTCGCGATGTTTCAGCTGACATTAGCACATATACCGCATACAACACTCGCCCAGCCAGCAGATGACACTTGACAAAAGGGACACAGAAATATGACAAAGACAGACTGATGTGTCGGTGGGGTTTAAGTGATACGGAGAGGGCTGTTTTCTATCACTTTGGCAGCAGTAGAGGGTGACTCCAGAAACATCGTAATTATTAACCCTTAGCACTCGAAAGGCGCCACTAAAACTTTGTGTATCATTATTCAAAATATTTTGTACATTATTAAATATGTGTGTATTTAATAAATTACTAAACATTTTAGTATTGCACGAATAAATTGCGCCATTTTCGTATGTATAACACGAAAAAAAATATATAGAAGGGTAATTTTATAGGTTGGAAGAAATGTTTTGTTTTGGAGTTAAAATAGCTTCGAGTGCAAAGGGTTAACACTAGAACTATAGAACCAGTTCAAAATGACTGGTGGATGATTTCTTATTTCACGATTAATGAAACTATGAGAACGTTTTCACGAGAAATTTTTTAATATATCTCTGCTTTGCAGTACATGTTACCATAAAAATCGTATGAAACCTGAGCAAATTCAATTTTGCTGTTATTATAAAAGGATAAGTCTAAGTCACGTTTAGGGCTCGGTGGTTCTAGTGTTAATAAAATCGTGCAGTCTGTTCTACGAGAACATGCTAACGTATTTGGAAAAATCATATTAAAATACTGGTTCGCTCTTACTAACTCTCACTCGTTGGCAGCGTTTTGAAATGCTACCAACTAATTTTCTATACGAAGATTAACTGTATAATACTTTTTTCCTTTGAGTCTATGTATTTCAATGAACGAGACATCCGATGTCTTTTGTCATCATTCGTGGATTCTGTCACGAGTTCTCTACAGGCCTCAATATTTCATGTTTCATGAAACCAGTGTAAAAGCGTACTAGTATTTCGAATGTACTATTGTTCCTTTGCACAATGTACGAGTGCAAGGTGTTAATAGGTCCATTGGTCCTTGAATTGATTCGGTTCCTTTGGAAATGAAGCCCCGCTAAAGAGGACGGTCGCGGAACAGGAGCGGGTCGCTGTTGATCGTAATTTTTGGTCGAGTTCAGGGGCAGGAAATCTGAATTTGTTGCGTGGAATTCGGATCACGTCGAGGTTCGCTCTGGAATTCGGTGTGGGCACGAGGGATACAGTTGTCCGAGGGTGGCCCTTCGCAATGCGCGCCGGCACCGCGGAACGCGGAAATTCGAGCTTACGCGCGGAGGAGGGGGTGAAATCCGAACGGTTCGATACGCGTCCGGCTTATTGACTTCCGGTGACGTGGGAATAGTTCGTGGCCGCGCGTATTACCTGCTCGTTACCGATCTGAGGTACGTGGAGAGGCCTCGGAGGCTTCGGTCGAGACCGCGTTCTCTGCCGGTCGTTTCTTTTCCGCGAATCGGAGGCCGAATCTGATCAGGAAATGTCGGCCGGTGAATTTTCTATGAGCCCTGAGAGATCTTAGCGAGCAATAACGCGAGCCCCGGAGAAATAGAGACGGATGAGCTGACTAAGCAGAATGGATGTCGGTGATTACCACGGGGTACTCATAGATAGCCGTACCGGACAGATTGCATAGCGTTTGCCCGGCAGATAAAACAATAAATCATGCCCCGCTCGTAGGCAACCGAGGCGGATTCATTATTTTAACGATAGAGGCAAATATTTCCGGCTACGCACACTCGCTCGCGTGTTATCGAGCTTGATTCATTTAATCGTAACAATTTCCAGGTGAAATTTATCGCGTACCCCCGCGCGATTCTCTCTCTCTCTCTCTCTCTCTCTCTCTTACTGCGTATCGCGCGGCGGATCTTTAAAGCACGATGTCCCCCGACAAGTATCGCGCGGCTGTTTACGCGACCCGAGCTCCTTATCCGCCTCCCGGCAGTTCGCGGCGTAATTGCGAGATTTATAACTTTAATAATCGACCGCGTTACACGGGCCCACCGGGGCACCGGTATTAATTTTAACCATTTTTCGCCGGGAACTTGTGTGGCTACAACCACTTTAGAGGCTTTTTAACGTCCCGCCAACGTTATTATCGTGACGTACGGGGGCGCGCTTCGAGCACGATGCATGTGCACTTAAATAATTTCCATGCACTCCCGGCGTCATTTAATTGCGCGAACGTAATCTTTATCGCGGGGACCGTGCTTGCGCAATTATCCACGAGCTTTAATAAATGAAACGTTGCTTGGCCGCGACCTCGAGGAGATACATTCCTTGTGCCCGTCCTCCTCGCCGTCCCCTCTCTTTGCCGGCGAAGTGCCGAAGCGTTAATTAACACCGCTCCATCTGCGTTCCGGGGCCAAGAAATTCCGTCCCAGCGATCGCGAACTTCGCAATTGCTCCCGCTGAACTTCACCGTTTCCTCGCTAATTATGACACTTTTATTTCCCCGTCCTACTTCAGCTTTGTTCCCCAATTATTACATAATTGTTCTTACCTATTTTCTCTCTCTATCTCTCTTTTCGACGCAGCTCTTTACCGGTCCCTCGCAGTTACACGGATTCGAATTGAGTTACAGACGCCCGAGAAACACCGTTGTTATCTCTTTGATCGAAACACCAGCTTCAGGCGACCGGCGAAAATCATCGCGCGTGCTCTCGACGACCAAAGACGTTCGTCACAGAGCGGCAGCAACTGTGGCCACTTTGTGCCAAAGCAGCTAGCTGGTTTCTAAGCGAGACTCAAAGGATTAAATGGCTCGATAGTGTTGGGATCACGATAGAATCGCAGCGCTTGTATATTAACAGACGGTTGTAGATCAACCAGGCCTTAATCGATAGGGATTATCCATTGAATCGTTCGATCGGGCTGTAATTTAATTGTGTGGACTCTTCGGGACCGTCATTACGCGTCCTCCGACGGGTCCGTGTTCGATGACAATAATTTGAGCGTTGCCCAACGTCGCGACGTCGATTAACCCTAATTTCAATTGAATGTCGTCGGCGAGAGGCGAAAAATCTGGAAGTACCCGGTGAAATTGCTGGTTGTCCACCGAGAATTAATATGTGTGAACGGGGCGCGCATAATGCGTGCAGTTTCTCGTGGCAGAGGTCGACGGGGTCGACGGCGATCGCGAACGGTCGAACACACGGAACCAAGAAAGGTTTTATGCTAATTCCTGCGAGCTGAGCCCACTCGCAGCGACCGAGCATTGTCCGCTAATAACCGTTCGACTGCCTCGGTTCTGCCTCTCGGCCCACTGCCTAACCCGGCTCCGAGAACAATAATTATTTCGCGAAGACGCGCGGTTAGAAAATTGCCGTGCAACAGCTCGCGCGCCGCCGCTCCGCGCCCAGACAAAGACGAGGACAAGCGCGAACCTGGATGGTACTCGGCCGGTGCGAGGCGTTCTCAGAAACGCGTCTGAGCGATGCGAGAGTCCCTCGTTCGCCACTTTATTGCCTAACGTTCAGAAAGTCACGGCCGTGACGCTGTAATTTTCGACTACTCTAACTACCCTCGCCGCTTTCTTCTTCCTGTCGCGCTCGCGAAACGCCGATTCGAATGCCAGCCGTGCTCTTAATTGTTTTACCGCCTCTGGCCGAGCCGAAACAGGCATTTTAGACGGTTCCTGGACCTTTTAGCAGGTTTTTAAAATAGCCGAGATCGACCGCCTCTTTACGAGAAACCGCGGATCCGTAATACACCGCTTCGCGAAACTTGGAGGGTCAGAAATTATGTCCGGTCGATCTTTCAACTCCTGTAACTTCCTGCAGAAAGATCTTAGAATGTTCCAATTGTGCCCGTATTAAAGAAATCTCTAATTGTAGTTCTTTCAAACACCCTTTTCTTTTGTTTTAAAATGGGTCGGAAAGCTGGAGATACCTTTTTAAAATTTTACGGAGTTTAAACATCTTTTTCGGATTTGTTTTAACCCTCAGCGACTGCAAGGCGCCGCTGAAAATTGCTGTATCATTATTCAAAATATTTTTTACATTTTTAAATTTGTATTTAATAAATTACTGAACACTTCAGTATTGCAGGAGTACATTGCCCCATTTTCGTATGTACAACATGGAAAAAGAATGTATAGAAGGGAAATGTTCTAGTTCGGAAGAAATGCTACGTTTTGGAGTTAAAATGGCTCCGAGTGTTAATCTGAACTTGTAAAGAGACGTCTCCTGGTACAATGATCTCTCAAAAGTTGATCTACGACGTTTTCCTGGAACTTATTGTTGGAATTTCCGCAATAATAATTTAATTATACTTATTTTTAATGGTGTACATTTTAACATCGGTTGACCAGCACACAGTCTGTTATCGCATAATTCCACAAATATCACGAGCGTGTCTTACATGTGCCAGTTCCGAGGGATCGTTCCGAGCTTATAAATATTCAAAGTGCGTTATCGAATCGGCAACCTCGCCGGCCGGAATAATTATTATTTCGCAGCGATGAGCCGAAGAAATCGGGAGATAAGAGGCTCGGCAGGAGATAAGATGAGTCTGGCGTACAATGAGGCCGATGATATTACCCGGTCGAGGCTCATTGAAATACCGCCACGAGCTCGAAGGCGACTTATTTCCCTACTTTTCTCTTTGGTTTCGCGTCTTTGTGCTCCGTCCTGCTTCGCCGAGTAGCTTAATTTGTAAATCCACCGTGCTGATTCCCGCTCGTGAATTCAAGTGGCGACCTCATCCACGCCCCCATTATTTCTACTTTTTGAGTTCGGATTATATGCGATCTGTGGCTTGGGGAGGGGGAAGAGGGGGTGGTAGCAGTAGCGGAGGGTTGCTTTATCGCCTACGCATAAACACCCGCGAATATTTTGTGTCCTCGACTCGAACGTCGCCGAGTTTCTTGTTAGCCCAGCTCTCTGCCTCTCTCTTTCTCTCTTTCTCTCTCTCTAACACGCTTGCTCCTTCTAAAATGATGTCACGGTTCTCGCGTTTATTACATACCCCTAAGGGAGACGCCCGGCACGTAAATAAAATACGGCCGCCGCGTAATATTTCGCCGATGCCTATTTGTTCAGCCGACATAGTTCCCCTCGTAATGTATGCATTTCCTCGTTCCCAGTTCTTGCTCTAGTTGCTAATGTTGTTACATTTCCATTTGTCGGCCCCGCTAAGGGAGCCGCGGTTAAAGTACGAATAACTTGATATTCCCGTCCTACTCTCTCGCCGCATCCATCCCGTCATTTTTGCTTCTCTCCGTCCTCCGCGATATCCGTTTTGCCTGGATCCCTTACACGCCGGCGCGGAGCGTCGCGACGCGACGTCGCGTCGTAATGAATTCACGCGAATAATTCGAAAACCGCGCAAGAACCTTTCTACACTTTAATTGAGCCCCTGGGACTGGCCGAGAGGGCTCGGAGAATCGAGCCAACTCCCCCCCCTCTCTTTCTCTCTCTGTCTATCTCTCTCTATCTCGCTTCTTCTCCGTTTCTTCCGGTTGCGTGCCACGGTTTTCGCCGAGGATTTAAAGGATCCCTCCGCGGGGTAAACAAACAGCCCGCGCCAACGTTGATGAGGATCCCTTTCATTACGCGCCACTAAAAAGGCATGATTCGAGTGGGCACCGGCAACAAAGCGGTCTGCAAATCGAACCGAAACTTACCCTCGCTTTGCTCCACTTCGAACAACGAATTTCACCGGCCCTCGTTGCGAAACCGAAAGAAAAGTTTCATTCGTGTTGATTCTTTATTTCAAACAATGCTCCGCCGACTCGACACTTCTAACTTTTCGAAACGCGGTTGGTATACACGGTTCTTGCGAATGCAGAACATGGCGAAAATCTGGAATGAGCAAATTGCTTAGGGTGTCGTAATTATTCGTAGCAACTGCGAGACCAACGAACGTAGTAGACAGAATACATTAATCGTTCCTAATTCTCCTGTTTTCTCTGTCTCGTCTCTTTGACAAACTTAAGGTGTTTCCGAAGAAGAATATTCTGCTCTTAGTAGGTGACCGAAAATTTGGAAAAAATCACGCAAAGCTGACGTTATCGTTTGCGTGTTTGGGTTCGTTCGAATATCTCCAGCGGCCAGCGAGAAATACGGGCGCAAAGTCTTGGTCCGAATTTCTGAAAACGATGTCGGGATCTTGATCGCAGTGGAATCGTTTGGTGCATCAATTACGGCGATCTGGGAATGGTCACCGAAATCCGTTCGGTCGGAAGATAACGTTCACCGGCGGCGAATGTGTTCGCGGGGGCGAACTTATCGGTCGGCGTTCCTCTTTTTCGTCGGGGGTTCGGTGTCGCTTGCTCCCCGGACGACAGGGACGAGAAAGCGACGACGGTTAACCGCCACCAACACGATCGCAAACCGCCGACAGAGAGGCGGCGTGCGGCGTCGGCGGTGGTGGTCGGCGGTCGGCGGCTCGGTGGCTCCGGTGGCGCGTCGTTAGTAAAGCATCGCGACGCCATTGCCCCGGCCACGGGACGCGCACGATTTAAATTTAAATAAGCGCGACGAGGCCGCGATAAAATATAATTAAGTTGCCCGTGCGGCGTCGGATGTGGCGAGGAAGTGGCGCAGGGTCCACACGGAGGCCGTGGGAGGAACCAGAAGAGAAAGAAGCCGAAGAACAGCAGCGGTAAGAAACGAGAGACGAGCCGCGAGAGGGAGGATGGTGTACGGGCCGGAATGAAAAGATGAGGAGGCTCTGAGAAAGGGATGAGGCGGTGGCGACGACAACCATCGTGTATACGTATATACACGTATATGTGTATCGTGCGTATATTACGGCGAGGGCGAGCCGGGGTATCACGTCGCTACTTAACTTGACGGACTTAATGACCGGGCGTAATGGGCGCGGCCTTAAGAAAAAAAAGAACGTAATTAAGAGTGGCAAGGATCCCCGTTGCCAGTTACCAGGACCAAGATTTATGTTATGCAGTAATTTCAACGAAATCCTACCGCGTCCTGACGAGAGGAGGAATTTCATCCCCGTGAGAGATAAGCCATGGCGAAGAGGGTGGGTGAGATAGAGGACGCGGGGTGTCGTTCGCCGTTGCAACGCCGAGCAGCCGGTTTAACGATTTGTACAGAGGGTAGAGCAGCGAATCGTTACGGTTGTTTCATGTCCGCCCGATTTTGTCATAGGTGCACACGCTTATCCTCTCTCTCTCTCCTCTCGTGCGCGACGTGCTCACGGTAAAACCGGCGTTACTCCTGCAGGTACCGGCACAGGTGGCAAGTGGTGTGCACGCTTGTAAGTTGTAACTTGTGCACGGACGTTCCGGCGACGAGCGCCGGCTCTCTTCCCGGTGATTCAGACGATGCCCGGGCGATTTATAGCTCGCGGTAAACGCGGCGTACATACCGTACGCGGACGTTTGGATTTATTGTTGTTCGCGCGAGAGCTCGGGTATCTTATTAAACGGTTGACTTTCGGAGGACCCGACCGGGTCGCGGAGCGCCGCGATGGTGAGAGAAACGGAAAAAAAAAGACAAAACGCGGATCGAAGTAGAATATCGGTTGCGTAATGGCGGCCGGCGCGGTGTTGGCCCACCTGGCGTGTTTCTCTCCGCAGCCTTATCGACGGAAACGCGAGCCACGGGATGAGCGGTTTCATCAAAATCGACGCGGCACACCCGGTCGCCATGCAGCGCAGCGCTGCGCGAACGCCAGCGGAACGTTACACGCGGATGGCACACCGGATATTTCTCATCGTAATGTGATTTATAGAACATTTTTAACTCCCCCGAGGTGTTACGCTGGCTGGGTCATCGTTCCCGAACTGATCGCGCGAGGACCGTACACAGTGTGTTGCGTTGCGTTGCGTTCTGTACGTACACTCCGGCTCAAAAGTATGCGGACACTTATAACTTCTGTGAAAGCGAAACACAATTTATTTTATTTTATTGTCACAGTAAACTGATTCAACATGCCCAGATATCTGAACTCGTTCGGTTGAATTTTAAGAAAACTGTGCGATCACTAATTGTGACCTAACACTTTTTGTCTAATTGGAGCATTATAATGCATTCCTTTAATTTCACGATAAAAATGGCTTCAGCGAAATCTGTTTTATTTTCAATATTGTAGAGACATTTAGAGTGAACTGGTGAAAGAATGACTAACCAGGATATCACAAACAGTAAAAATGATTATAAAAGCATGCAATGGATACGTAGATGAGAAGATTGAGAATCAAATCCT
Organism: Halictus quadricinctus; assembly: GCA_028454245.1. Lineage (NCBI taxonomy): Eukaryota > Metazoa > Arthropoda > Insecta > Hymenoptera > Halictidae > Halictus > Halictus quadricinctus. Next base: position 13,376,749 of record CM052119.1, read on the forward strand.
TCGAAAATTTCATATATTTTTTTTCACATACTTTTGAGCAGGGGTGTATTTACCCAACCCAACCGATCCCCATACTCCCATGATCTCGTCGTCCCCGTTTTATCATCCTTCGCGTATACGCGCAAGCATTGTTCCCCAGCGGGCAGCGCAGCGTCTCGCCAATACTTCACGCCCGAAACTAATTACCGGCTCGAAAAATTCCCGGCTATTTATTGCACTTAGCCGGTCGGCCACGGCTCGTTAGAACGCCGGGAACCACCTCGGCCGCGTGATTTACCGTAGTCATCGTACATTCGCTTGTCATTGCGGCCGCATTGACCGCCCATTATTTTTATTCCGGGCTCCATTCCGGCGGCCGTCGTTACATCACTTAGGTCGTTAGTTTATGACGTGATTCACACCAGCCTGCCACGACCAATGGAACCGAAGGAACTCGATTTACGACGGTCACTCGGTAAGCACCCGCACTCGGGGCTGCGGGGGCGGGGGGGACGAGCACTTATCGAACGGCCAATCGCGTGCAGCTTCTAGGCACTTTTTCGTTTCTTCGCGGGCCCTTTTACCTTCTGCCTGATCACTTCAATCGTGTTTACTACTTTTAAATAAATTTTATCTGTTCGAACGAAGCTGTGTGTTGGAAGGGAATCAGAAGACAATCGTAAGTCCTCGAGCATGGAGATAATTAATTGTTTTAGAACCTTGTTGTGAAAAGACACCAACTATTTCTGAGCCCTCGACAAGTTGGACGTAATACCACGTGAAATTATGCATTTATGACAAATATAGGTGGAATACAAAATTACAGGTACATTGACACTAGGTTTACGGGACCCGTCCAAAATGACGGGTTCTAATATTTTTAATTTACGATTATCGAGATCGTGAAGATCCATCTACGTGGAATTACTCAACAAACTTATTTGCTTAGGTATATATTATCTAAAAAATGGCTGAAAACTTGGATAGACACATTCTTCTCATTTTTATAAAGTAACGTAAAATTTTAATGCTCCGTAAACCTAGTGTTAAAGAAACTTAAGAATGTTTTGATATTCTCCACGATTAACAGAAAAAATGCGATTCCATTTAACGTCTGCTTCTCACAAACGACTCGGAAGATTTCTATTTTGCATAAAGATCCGCAGTGTAGCAATCAGCTACCGGCAAAGTAGGATGCAGGTACGAGGGCCGGCTAGGGGGTACTTACCAGAGGAGTAAACAGACCTCGCCTACAGTATTCCTATCCCATAGTTGATCGCATCCTCTAACAGCCACTCGCGTTCATTTAATCCCGTAGAGCGTGCGTTCGAAGATTTCGATGCTGGGGTCCAGGTCCAAGTGACAAATTAAATAGCGGCGGCTGTTCGTCCCGTTCGTCAGGTTCCTACCTGGAGACCACTTTGTAATTGAACAATGCTCTCTCACGCATTCGGTGCCGTGACACGCTTCCAATCCATTGGAATCGCAGCCAGCCAGACGGCTGCGCATGCAGCAGCAGCAGCCTCTGCGAAAGAAACACACCAGCCCAGCAGATTTAGTAGAAAAAGACACAATAGCTTCGTTCCGCCCCGTTAGGCAGTTGGGTCATCGCTTTAATCCATCGACCCGTGGATGTGCGCGTGCACGTAACCTACCCGGGCCGGTGTATCTCCGCGAGAACAGAGAGAGAGAGATATATATACGTACAAGTGGTTTTCCTTCGAGGCAATCGTTACATCAGCCACGGGCCCGCGCGTTCACGAGCCCATGTATCGCGATGTTTCCGTAAGAGCGGCGGCCGTTTCGCAGCTTTACGTCGAAGGGCTCATTAGTAACCGACATCCCATTATATCCAGCCGTAAATAACGCCGGGGAGGCTGCGGTACGTACGGTTACGCAGGTCCAACCGGGCTATGTGTTTTCAGCGGGCTGTTTGGACGTCGACGGAACATGCCGGTGCCCGAGAGCTCCGGCCGTTGCGTCGTAAAGCAAAATCGTAAAGGGACGCCCGGAGGAGCTCAGAGGTCAAGCAGGAACCCTCGAAGACGACCGGGGCCCCTGTAACACGTCCACAGACGCGGCAGTATCGACTTCGTGTAAATCGCTTGTTGCTCGATCTTCCGCGACGTCCCGGCACCGCTATTAGTCGAGATTAGATTGTCTCCAGCTTCACGCTAGACGAAACTCCTCTGGGTGGAACCGTGTCGTCGTTGTCAAAACACGAGTGCCGTTCGGACGTTACGCAACGGTCAATTATTAACGAGGTTCCCGAACCTCTTAGCTCCTCGGACCGGGAACGCCTCTGATCCACTCTGAGGACACGCGTGGGCGTGTTTATGATAATCTTTACTTATGATCGATCGTGGCTGGATGCTCAACAAACCCTTCGGGAGAACTGCTGCGGATATATCCGACCTGGTCTACACCGATTCGCTCGATTTCGAGAGAGAGAGAGAGGGTGGCCTCGAATTTCGGATATTTTCGTCGCGAACAGGATTCCTCCGTCGTTAAATTCAGTTAAATCTCGTTTAATCTCGGCTCTCTACGAATCCACCGGCACGGTTTGCCAGCCGAATTTAGGTGGAGTTAATCCCGGGGTCCAGGTATTTCCGGTGCTTCGGCCCTTTCGGAGACCTTTGTGCCCTTCGTCGTAGTTCGCGACGGTCACGGAGTCGAGTCGTGTCGAGACGATCTTGCGAACATCGATCGTAAAGGTCGGGATTTTACGCGTGGATCAGAAACCGGGAAAGTGGATTTCACGGGAAGAGCCGATACTAGACTCGAGTGCGGGATGCGCTTGCATCGCGTGGGCGTATTCATAATAAGCAATAAGTCGTTCGATGTAGAATAATTCACACGCGAGGCCGGATGCCTCGCCGACGCGTCGGGCGTAAAATTTTCACCCTCGGCGAGTCGGCTGCGCTGCGTGCGCGTAAAATGCACGCGAGTTGCATCGATGCTCTGGCGCGACGAACGTGGGCGGTCGTTCGACGATTGCTATAGCTGCGCATCCACCGGGAATATATACACCGTGCACGCGCTCGTCGGCGGAGACCGAATCCCGGGAGATGCGCCATCCGATACGTTCCAGACACCGAACGCGCAAGCTTTGTGACAGGAAAATTCAGGGGAAATTAATCTGTCGCTAAAATGCTCCGTAGAATTTCTACGGTCGAGTGAACGCCTATTATAAATTATTTGGTTAGTGTTACGGTTAGATTATTGGTAGACTGCCGATTTCCAGCGTTTATGCATTTATGGCGAACACGAGTTCGTGAAATACGAAAGAGCGAAGCGTTAGTTATTATTACCCGGCATCAGCATGGCGTTATTTAATGGTTAAAAGGAATTATAAACGTTTCATATAAATTTTGATTTTCGAGTAGCTGATATTTAAATTATTAGCTGCTTACATTAGATCCAACAAGAGGACCAACGTTCCGATCTCGTGGAGAGGGATTGAAAAATATATGAAAGACATTTAATACAATTGAATGGATCTAATAATAGCTGACATGACGTCGCTAAAAGTATCCGTTGCAAAACACTCAAATATTGAAACTATTAATTTATTCATACAACGGGAAATCTGCGGTTTGACAAGTTCTTGAACGGTGGTAAATTGTTTTTTCATTGGCTGTTATACGTGTCGGAGCCATTTCTGCAAATTTGGTTTTAATATTCCATCGATTCAGGTCATAGCAATACTTGATGAATCGTGTACAGTTGACTTTTTACAACCAAAAAAAGAAAAAGGAAAATGGATACACGTACGGAACATATTGGTTTAATTTTATTCATTCCGAATTTCGAGATTTGCATTTCACCTTTTATAGAAACAACAAAGCTCTTTAACGGTTATTTCATTATGCATTGAAATGTAACTTTAAATTAACAAAGCAGAAGCCAAAAGCTCCCAACGCAATTTACTCAATTCACGATTTTGTTCCAGGCACGCTTTTGTTAGAAAGCTTATTTATAAATTACAAACAGTAAGAGGAATTATCGGGCTCTCGTATAAAACTCTTCTCGTGTATTTAAAAGAATTTGTTTTTAATTAATTTCCCTGTTGTTTATTGTGCTTGATCTTCTATCACCTTCAAATGTATATATTAGTTCATAAAATTTGCTCGTGTGTTGTTAATCAAACACAGCGTTGAAATCGGAGAACAAGTCGACCTAATAAAAAAAAGATTGGAATAACCGCACGGCAATTATCGGAACAAAATGACTGCGGAAACAAGATACGTTATAACACGAAAAATAATAAATATTTGTAAACATTTGTGCTTTTTTGAGGTTGTATTTTGCATTTCATTCACTCGCCGTTAAAGGGGAAATACACGAAACAAGAGAAGGTTGTTGATACCGGCCAATTAATAAAATAATAGACCTTCGATCGAATCCCAATATAACGAGCGACGGTATAAATAACCTCGGTCATGTTTGGTCATATTATGCATTTACGCAAGCAGAAAAAATATAAAAAGTGACTAGTATGTATTGCTTTATAACAATGATTGGAACGAATCCACTTAAACCTTGCTTCACTCTTCTAACATTCTCACAATTTAGCTAATTATCAACTACAATTCTAAAAATAGTAATATTAGGTCGTCCCATAAGTTCGTACCGTTTACTCTTGTACCATTTAAGTTCTAAAAATAAAATATGTAATCACCCTTTCGTTCCACAACCTCTCCTAACCTTTTTGACAAAGACATCATACCGTCACTATAAAATTTCTGCGGCTTTTCATTAAAATACTTCTGAATGGTGAATAATATAAACATATTCACGGCACGAACATATGGGACGACCTAATATAACAAATGGTAGGTTTCAGAGATGCCATTTTTGCCCAAATTTTTATTCCGGGAACATAGATGTCTTAAAATAAATTACAAAATTGTCGTAAGAGCACAGTAAATCGTAAAATGCAGAAAGCTGTGCTCGGTTCGCCATACGTTTTGAGAAGCTGTTCAAAGTTCCCGCTGTTCCTATCAGAAAATAATATCACGCTTGCCATTGAACTAACGTAATTGTGATGTAGCCGTCTCGGTGAAGCGCAGCGATGACGTGCCGGGCAGAAATTAACTCGCGGCGTTCGCACGATCTCTCAATGGCTATTCAACGTTCACTTTTATGACACCATCCCCACCTCCTCGATGGGAGTCTTCTTGCCTCGATGCGAGGCACGTAGAACAGCATCCCCCATGTTAGGGAGCGTGGGCGATCGTGGGTGGTGTTTAGGTGCGTCGCTCGTAATTACTCCCGAAGTCGCAGAAGACTCTATCGACCGGAGCGTAGAATTACCTGACATCGGCCTGGCGGGGAACGGCATAGGTGGAATTTATAATGACGGTGGTGGAAAGAGAGAGAGAGGGAGGGAGAGAGAGAGAGAGAGAAGGATCCGGACAAATTTGCATGTAGTCGCGACGAAAGCTGAGTCTGTGCGTAGAGGCCGATGGGATCCGTCACGTCTAACGGGCTACTTTCAGTTTCGGGAAAAAGAGTACGGCGAGTTTAAGCCGCCGGCAATCTTCAGCCGGCAATTAGGTCAGTTCGACGGGGTGGCGCAGTTTCTTTCGTTCTTGTGCAAACCCGCCCAGACTTTCGCGATACTTCCTAGCAGGGACACCGCGGTAGTTACTTTCTTCTTGAAGGACGTTCTCGGAGGAGTCGAAAGTCCTCTGTAGGGGAGACTCGTGCGGTACCGGCCCAAGTTTTTGTACCATAACTTGGGTGACTGATGCTCAAAATCAGATTTCAAAACAGTCATTTCTAGTACAAATCTTGAATTTCGCCGGCACTGGATCACAAGCACGTGGAAAAGTTTGTCGCTCTTGATGCGCAATATAGAAAGCAAATTGTAAAAACCGGCGTGTTCGTGTCAACTGAATAGTCTAGCCATAATGTACGTAACACGGCAGGACGATTCAATTCCCTGAAAAATAAGGAATCAGCTACGAAAGATAACCTTTGTCGCACAGAACACGAGTGTAAACGTTCTGCGTCTTAGAACTCTGATACAGTGAATTCTCGATATATGTCAAAAACACGGGTCTTGCCAGCGTCGTGTATCGTCCAGGAGACATACAGTCTTTGGCGTCCGAGGCCTCTCGAGCTTAGTGGGGTAGAGGGGATAATTCCGCGACGTTTATCATCCAGGCCTTGGCGACATATATAGGGAAATCTGTGTAATGACATATGTATTCGATTCTCCATTGGTACGCAGTCAACAGAAGCGGGATCTAGCTTCGGTACGTCTCTGCTACGTGAAAAATAATTATGATTCGACGAGGGGACGGACACTGTCAGCGAGACGATTTCGATCCGGGGAATACATCTTCGTACCGGTGTACTTTCCAATAAAGCCCGTCTCCGTTGTGGATTCCAGCGCCGGGGTTAAAATTGGTCGTTCCGTGTAACCGTTTGATCGTGCGGCGGTTGTTAGCCGCGTGGAAGGATTACGCCCGCGAATGCTGTTCAGATATTGAACGAGCAGGTGAGACGGTCGTTGGAGTTGAACGACGGTCGTAGAGACCTCTCGGGAAACCACTCTGAAAGTTGGCAGGGTTCCTGATATTAGGGCTAGAGGTGAAGCAGCCCTAACGTCTCCGTCCTCATTACGTAGCTACGCACCCGGGTACTTTGTGGCAGTGGATCTCCACCTAACGACCTGTTCTTTTTTAATTAAACCCCCGGCCCCCGTTCCGCGTATGTATTATCATAATTAATGGGATCTGAAACGGATGGAACCGTCCCCCACGGGGCGCGCTCTTCCCTCAACAGTCTCTCCCATCTCGCCGCGGAAAGCGATTAATAATGTACCTTGGATCTGCCACGGTCTTCGGGTCCTCTTCGACCCGATCACCTTTCACACGGACGGTTTTGAAAATCATTTTTAAACGGCGACCAAAGCGTCACGGTATGAGAATTGGAACGTTTCAAACAGGATCTACTAAACATTAATGTTGGTAGCTTCATTTCAATCGAAATAAAATGCTATTCTTCTCAGAACGTCATTGCGAAATTGTGATCGGTAGTATATCACTAGAACTACCGGACCAGTCAAAATGACTTGTTCCTAATTGTTTCTTTTACAATTACTGAAATTGTAAAAATGTTTTGATCGGAAATTTTTTAATGAACCTCTTCATTGAAGCACATATTACAATCAAAGTGGTATGAAGTCTGAATGGGCACAGTCTTGTCACTGTTACAAAGCAATACACGGTAGTTCTAGTGATATAGGTATTTCTGCACGTTTTTTTTTTAACACTTTGACTGCCAAACTAGAAACCTCAAAAATTCCATAAAATCAAAGTAAGTTTTTTAATGAAATAAAGATTGAAAGAAATTAAATGTATGATATCGAGTAGTCCTCCAACATTCTTGAATGTTACAGCTCCCAATCAAATTTGGTGCAGTGAATATATTAACGTAAAAATTCATTTCAAAACGTGAAATTCCGTCACCTACACACGGGTGACATGGCAGTCAACGTATTGACTGAACCGAGTGCAGCTCTGGTGCGTGCCTCCGGGACGGTTCCAAAAGTGCATCTTAAGCCTGCACCTTAAATCACATATTCCGGAAGTGACGTTGAGATCAAGTTCCGCGGAGGCTCGTCGTAAACCTTGTATCTCCTCCGTCACGAGAGTTCAGGTTTTCAGGCGCGGGCGCATCGCGGTCGCATGTTCGCAAAAGCCGCTTTTGTTCGTTAACTACACGCGGAGCGTAACTCATAATTAGAAGTACCACCGCAGACACGCTCAACGACCCCCGTTCGCGGTCAATATATGCTAATGCGTGCCATTAATACTCACGCGGAGCTCTGTGTACGGCGGTCGGCGCGCGTTGTTCCCGCTTGGAAAACGAACGGTGTAAATTGTGTAAGGTTCGCGTACGAGCCCGGGGTGAGCTTGACCGATTAAACTAGACGCTGGCTGTGTGGCCCTGGTCGATAGCCGCGGATCAAGGAATTAATAAGGCACTTGGAAACAGCTTCCTGTACAGGCTGCAGCAGATAAAGCGCTGGGCACAAGCTGCTTTCCCCGAAGCCATTGCGAACATCAACTTGAAACTTCGAGCTTTCCGGCGCTTCCTCCACTTTTCCGATTGCATCGCAAATTCATTTTGTCAATGTTCGGAAAGACGTTATCGGACCGAATCACTTTTATCTGAGACAACCTTTTCCATCCAGTTATGAAGTTACAGGAGGAAAATAGCTTACTGAATTATTTAAAAAAGAATGGTTAAAAATTTGGGCAGCACGTTCTTGTTATTTTTCGAAAGTAATGTGAAATAGTCACTTTCAGTGCTCCCGTAAACCTACTGTCAAGAAGTCTGTCGACACAAGTTACGCTGAAAATAACTTCCCAAACAGAATACGTTTCTTTTAATATTGTACGACTGTGCAATATCGTGTTTTTTTATTTGATCTCTACCGAGAAGGGTGGCTTTCCATGTTAACCTTCCACCATTCACCGTATCAAAATTTCAGACAGATATTAGCAGTGTCTCCAGAGAAAAAGCGTCTTGCAACACTTTATCAGCCCCACCCTGTATACGATTCGATCGTCGCGTGCGTTCGCCGGTTAAACGAGTTATTTATCACCGGATTAATTATTAATAGCGGCGCTGTTGAATAATGAACGTCGCGTTTGCCGTTCCGTGAAATTATTTATGTCGAAATTACGTCTCCGATTTCCGCCTGCCCGGCGTTCCATTACGTCGAATTACAGCGACGCTAGAGGAAGCTTCTCTCCTCGCGTGGGAGAAACGTTCGACAGTTTTAGGTTAATACAGGCTAGAAAAAAGAAAAGGGAAGCGGGTTGAGTGCCTGGAAGATTGCATCGGCCGGTAGACACTTTCCTCCGGTGTTGTTCCTTTTTGTTTTTTAATCGAGGAAGACGGATGCCGGGCGACAAGTTCGCTGTTTTGCGATATACTCTATAACGTCGCGTCGGCGTGACGCGCGTGCCGCCGCATACTCGCAGCCTCGTTCGGGCCAGCCCGGTAAACATTATTCCGAACCCAATCTCGAGATGGCAAATGAACGGTTTATTATACGCGGAGGAGCGTTCCGCAATCAATGGTAGGCGCCGACCGGCTTACCTACCGGATATAAAAATCAATCGCACGCAAAATTGAATGTCGCGAGGTTCGTCGCTCTGAGAAGCCCCTTGCCTCGTCGCATTCGTTCTAATGAACATATTTCTCTGTTTCCGCGGATTACGCTCAGTTCCGAGCGGGACATTTCAATTTTGTTTGCTTCGGGTATCAGACTCGGATCCATATTACGAAAGCAACCGGGTCGTTTCGTTCGTTGGCACGGGAGTGCCTCTTGATCGTCTTAGGGCGTCTAAGGACGTGGAACGAACCGAGCTGATTACCGAAACCGTTCGTAAACACTGAACAATCCTGTCTCCGCGTTCCGGGCTTTGGCAGCAGCCGCATTGTTCCGCGAGCAGTTGAAATGATTTCGTTGATGGTACGCTTGCACGTGTGTACTTGACGCTCCGAATCGGGCGTAGAGCTCGGTGTCTGTGCTAGAAACATGAATTTCTAATTAAAGCACGGAATTTCTTCGATAGCGCCTCTTTATTCCGGGAATACGGCGGGACGTTAAAAAGTAATGAAAGCTGTCGTCCTCGCCCTCGTTGGCTGGCGACTCGTCGCAACGGTGATACCCTCTTGTTTCGAGACGCGACGAGTTGGTTCGCGTTTTCTGCTGTTTGCTCTTTTTAGTATTTCGCTATTTTTATTCTCCCCGTGGGATATTCAACAGCACTGTGCTTTGTCTCTGATAACGAGAAGCCATCGAATCGCCAGTCAGCGCAAAGTAGTAGTAGTCGACTATACTTCACCGTGGCTAATACTTCACGTGAGCCCCTAATAAGGGAATACTGTACACATACACCGTTATAGGGTTCTCCAAACCGTGATGGATAGGGCGGGAACACTATAGATTGCCGTCTACACGTCGTCTCGTTGCATCGTCAGGTTATTTCGCCTCGACGAGCATCATTGTAACAGGGACTTCATGACGATGATCCGCCGCACATGACCGCGCCTCTTCAAGACTGTCAAGTAATTTGCCAGCGGCCTATTATTTCAAGGTCCCGTTGCCGTGATTATAGGCAAACTCTAATAACGACAATTATGCCATTTCTACGGAACTCCACCGCTTGCGGCGACCCGGGACAATGCCTTCGTTATCCAGGAAGATTCGGGACTCTAATCGGTACTCGTGTACGCGAGCAAGGTCAGCGAATACAATGAATTCTCGATATATGTCAACAACACGGGTCTTGCAAGCGTCGTGTATCGTTCAGGAAACATACTCGAGCCGTGTTATGTTTACACTCCTAGGCGTCCGAGGACTCTCGAGCTTCGCGGTAGTGGGGATAATTCCGCGACGTTTGTCATCCAGGCCTTGACGACATATACAGAGAATTCACTGTACCTGGTGTTCGGGAACGATCATTGAACTGTTTTAGATCGTCTTTTAAAAGCTTACTCGATTACTTTATAAGTTAACAGCACTGATGCTTAAGGTTTCAAGAGTGGTGTAAAATTGCTAATGGACAAATGGCGTAAAGATGGCGGATATTCGGCACTTGCGAGTAGTGATCTTTATGCAAAATGTAAATAGTCTTCATCGGTAGAAATAGGAATCAAGTGGAATAATTCTTCTTCTCTCTAACAATTTTAATAGATTG
>CM052119.1:13387557-13405598 GCA_028454245.1 Halictus quadricinctus
CGGCACTTGCGAGTAGTGATCTTTATGCAAAATGCAAATGGTCTTCATCGGTAGAAATAGGAATCAAGTGGAATAATTCTTTTTCTCTCTGACGATTTTAATAGATCGAGAAGAGTATATTGTCATCCTGCAACTCTTTTAATTTTGAATTTCACCTGCCGAATTTTCTCATAAATGCATAAAATGCGCAATCTAAGTAGATTCACAAGTCCCGCAAGTGCGAGGAAGGGATGCAGCAGGAAACTATTTTTCCATGCACTCGAGAAGTGGAGAAACACGTGTGGTAAATGGAACGGGAGCCGCGTACAGAGATAACGTGGCCGTGTACCTTTGTGTTCAATAAATTCCGAGATAAAAAGTATCTAAGGTTTTCATTTGACTCGCCCCAGTAAATTTGTAGGTCACCGTGGAAAACGCTTTGCGACCGAATGCGGACGGGTGGGTTTTTTTTTCCTGCTACATGACAAGACTACCAGGAGGTTTATAGCCCGCTTTTCGGTTCTAATTCCGAGGGTCCATAAAATCCAACAAACGCGTACCGGCACGGTTCTCAGGGTGACGCGTGCACGGGGAAAAAACGCGCGCACCCCGCGCGCACGCGGTTATTTAGGGAGCGAAAGCGAGAGAGAGAGAGAGAGAAAGAGAGCAAGCGCTCTCTGGCATCATCGTCCGCCTTCATCTCCCGGAAACTTTTTTTTCTGTTTAACTTGACAACACCGCGACGGAGCGGCCGCAATCGGGCCGGCTATGTACGGTTCGCCACATCAAACAGACGAGTGCCCTTTGAAGATGAAAAGCTCGCGTCGCACAACAATTTAATCTTCACGGTAATAGCGAACGGGGCCGGGCGTCCGCGCAACGCAGTTTACGGAACTCCCCGGAGGTTCCCTTTCGTTCCTACGGTAAAGAGAAAGAGCGACGGACATGTAGGGCCAAAAGAGGGAGGGGGGGTGGTGCATGGGGCAAGCAGCCACCAGGACCGAGTTCCGGTACCCGTCGACCGACGTAACCAACGAGGCGGAGGACAAACGACCAAACGAACACACCATATCACATAATTAGGTACGCCTGCTGACGGCATAACAAAGTTTGACGAGAGACCGGAAACTTTTTTTATTCCTGACTGGACGCACCAAACTCTCCGCTTCTCGTGGCGAACTATACCCCGTGCCACATAAATGCTGATCCCGCAGGAAACCTAACTTGGCCCTGCTTCCCGTCGTTGTCAATACTGTCTCGAAGAAAGACACGAAGATCGATGATACTTGTAAAAATAAGTTGAAAGAAGAATAACACTGGTAGAGATACGAGTTTAAATATCGATCAGGCCATCGCGTGGCCTGGTATCTACAAGAAGTAGAATGTCCAGGTCATGGTCAGACGCGGTACTAACCGAATCTTGAATGAAATCAGTTTGAAAAGAGGTAGACAATTTGTCCTGAGAGTAATCAAGGCTGGTCTTACACAATTAGCTTAATCCAGTGATTACCCTAATTCCTGAGACGATTTAGGTCGGATTGCACGATCCCCCAACTTGGAAATTGATCGTCCCGCGGAAGAATGTTTCCAATTACGTGTAGATAACAGGGTTTGAGAAAATATTTGCAAGGCCCGGCATTGTTGCAGGAGCTCTGACTGCACGGAATAGTTCTGATACGGAAAAGATCGATAGACTCCGTAACGAGCAGACACGTCCGCATCAGTTACGCGACCCGAATGGTCGCGGATCGACTGTGATCGTAGCTTGGCTCGCAGCCTGCGGTCGTAATACTATTGGACGAGCGTACCAGCCTTTTTACAGGAACTTTTTTTCACTGAAACCCCGAAGGAAGCAGCTCGGAGTATATCGAGAGTCGCCATCGAGCGCGAGGACAACAAGCACGTCGATAGCCGGTGGACCTCGTCCGAGGAACGTATAGCGATTGATGATGGGCAATTTATGTGAAAGGTTCGAGGGGGAACGAGCCTCTGCAGTTGCTGCCGTTGCTGCTGCTGCTGCTGTTGCTGCCCGATGGGAACTTAAAACGATACCGTAATTCATGATCCGTCGCCTTTCGTCTAACGAGGGCGCGGTTGTGTTTCATTACCAACGAAATGAGGAATTTATTTCATCAAAGAACCCCGAGCGCGCTTTTGTTGCTCGAGCCATAAACACACCGATACACCGTTAGCCGCAAAGCCGATGAAACCCTTTACATTATCTTCGAAGCAGCTTAAAAGCGATTCAAACCGATCGAAAGACCAGTTTCGCGGTTGCGTCGCTGTTTTCCTCTCGCCCGCTCATCGAGCTTCCAGAACTTCTATAATTTCCGCCCGATTCGGCGAAAACGTGACTGGGCGAAACGGAAGCCTCAAACTGAATTTCCGCGGGGCCAACGATCGAAACGATAAGGCGATTCGTGGGTGCGTCGCGGATCATAATTCAAGACATCGAACGATTCACGGTCGATTTAGACGAAGCGTCTCCGGGGGGTATAAGCGAGCACCGAGTGATTCTGTGTGAGTAAGAATAGGTAAAAAAAAATAACTTTCTTTTTGAAAACGAAAACCTTTACAATTCGAGAAATTGACCGTCTGTTTTTTCAAACGGTATAAGAAATCGCAGAACCGCACGAACATAGCTCCACTAAATTGTTTGTAACTAGAAAGGGAATCTGGATCTGTAACTAGATTTTTATGCAAAATAGAAATTTATTTTCTTTCTTTTAACACTTTGATCGCCAAACTAGAAACCCCAAAAATTCCACAAAATCAAAGTAAGTTATTTAACGAGATAAAATTTGAAAAAAAAGTAAATGATACTGAGTAGTCCTCCAACTTTCTTGCATGTTACAGATCCTAATCAAATTTGGTACGATGAATATATCAACCCCAATTGAAATAAATGCATAAAATCCACTGTCTATTTCTAACACGTACTGAGACATTCGCAGGTCCATGAAATTTGACAAATTGATACACAAGGGCAGAGAGAATCGATCAGGAGAGCCATCAAACTTTATCTTGCACCTTCGCAAGGAAACCGAGTCCGGTTTCGTTTTTATCATACATGGTGCATTTCCGAACCGAATCGTTCCGTGTCCGAACGGATAATATAAATCGACGTTCAGGCGGCGGCTCGTTGATCGATCAGTCCGCTCGAAAAAAGTTGCACGGTTTCGTTGACCGACGCGACGCGACGCGACGCTACGCGACGGCCGGTCGGTGACCGGCGCTGAACAATGCGTAGGTGACGTTTCGCGGCGTGTCCCGGTATCCCGTTTTCGTGTAGGCCGGCGAGGCGGCGATTAATTACGGGGCTCCCTTAATTGGTCGTTTAATTAAGAGTTGTCGCGAGCGTGGCCAGAACAGCGCGTCACGCGACATTCGTTCCACCGAATATTCGCCGGGCAAGATCGGCCTGTCCTGATTCCGCAGCGGCGGTGACGTGAGCGAACGTCGCGACGCTCGTCACCAGTCGTGCGCGGTCGGCCGCACAAAGGAGCCAAGCCGCCGACAGTTGGATTCGTTGACTAATTAAGCCCCTTGACGCCGTAATTAGCCACGCGTCATCCCCGATACTCTCCCGACTCCTCTCTCTCTCTCTCTCTCTCTCTCTCTCTCTCTCTCTCTCTCTCTCTCTCTCTCTCTCTCTCGCGCTCCCTCTCGGATTCTTTCGACTCGGAAGATAAATGCGCTCGGCGTGCCCGGTACGCTGTCGACGCGTCTACGTCGCGCGCGCCCGACGCTCCGACAGAGCTCGCTCGGCCTGTTATCAGCAGCCCCGCGGTAGGATGCCGCGGATTAATCTGCGAAAATGTGTTTTTGTTTCATCCCGTCATTCTCTGCGCGACCGGGACGACGACGTGTGCCGTTCCGCTTTGAAACGGCGAGCCCCGGAGTCCGTATCATCCGTCCATGGGACTCAAAGGTCTATCGATTTTCTCCTCTTTCCGTCGGACTTTTTTCCTTTTATCGCCACGCGTTGCATCGGAAATTGTAACGTCGTTTCATTCGCTCGCGAGCGTAGGGCGAGAGCCGTCGCTGCTGCCGCTCCAACTCGCGAACTCTCCAGCACCGTGATCCGACTAATCCGAGACAACCGGGCTTTTCTCGATTTATCGCTCGGTAAAGGTTAGCTTCCCCCTGGGGAGAACCGTTATTAATTTCCGTCGAGAGGCGTCAAGATAGTTTTCGCGCTCCCGCACAAAGCATTCTGCGCGCCCGATCCGTAACGAGCCTGATGAAAAGCCCAATTGACAGCGTCGAGAGGGCTAAGCAACAGTCACCAAGCCTATACACGGACTCCCCCGACGATCACAACGGTTAATTCCCGGATTGTGTATGCGCCAACCTCGTGGCAACCTACTCGGCTCTCGCCGTTTATTATTCTGGTTGAACGGATCGACCGGGTCGAGCTGTCGGGACTTCTTCGTTGATGGGACCTACTTCGAGGAGAGGTTTATTGCTGAAGAATGCTGTACGCCTTGCTAACGCTTATTTGCTAGACCTACGTTAACCGTCGCTTGATTCGACAAATGAGCGTAATTTGATTATCCTTTTAACTGGATGACACGGTTACCAAGTTGAGATAACAAACATTTTGCCACAATCAACATGGATGTAAAGTAGTTTATACCAATGTGGATACTGTGACACAATAAAGTGAAAGAGGAAAATGAATAGCTTCTGAAAGGTGACGGAGAGGATCTATTAAAAAATCCTGAGCCATGACTTTTAATAATTGTGCCGTTCACGGGCCAAGTCAATTAACTCCACTTTTAGAAATATTTTAAATTTAAGTGTCAAAGCACTTAGTTCAATCATATACGTCACATTTCTCCACTTTTATGGAGTTAATCGATTTGGCAAGTGAGCGGCTCAATTGTGAAATCATCGCTGTTATAAATTGAACAGTAGAATACACACAGCGGAATAGAAGTGTTATCTAATAGAAAACGTTTTACCGTTTTACCGTCTCCTCATGTCTCTTCGCTTGGTCTTAATACTTGTCCTTGTAAATGACACCGTCGTCACGGTGAAAAAGAAACATGAGAAGGAAACTTTGTATATAGAGAAGACGAAAATAGAACTTTGTGCGACAGCGTTGCAAACTCCTTCTTGTAGAGGAGTCGGAGCTTGAGAGACGGGATTGGGAGTGTCAGTGAAATGTAGAGAAAGGCAGCGGGGATGACTCCTCGAGCATTAAACGAACACCGCAGTGTATATAGGACTCTCGCTGACGTTCTTCCCCTATCCAATTTACGGTTCTAGGATTTGTTGCCGGGTAAAAGTTTCGTAGCGAAACCGAGGACCCCGAATTTACTATCGAACCCCGAACCGGATTCGTCATCGGATTCCCGCGATTAATTCGTGATAAGATCCCGGTTCGCTTTCGCGGTACGTTGGAAATACTCTGAGCGCAAAAAGTAAACGGTCAAAGAAGTCGGATGAACCCGGACGAGGTTGCAAAGGCGAGAGCGGATCCGAGCGTGAACCGGACTGCTCTCGGGGCGACAGCGAGCATCGCGTTGCTCGCATTCCGTCGTTTTAATGACACCTTGCCATTTACGAGCATAGCTGGTCGGGATCTGGTTCTACTCAACCGGTCCCCCCTCCCCTCCCCCGGATCCGTCCCCACCCACGGGAAACCTTTTTCGGATCCTCTCGTAGCAGTAATTCACCTTGACAGACCTACTCTTTTGCGCTTCTTTCTCGTTCCACTTCCTCTCCACTAGAATTTTTCCGCCACGGTTCCTCGGCGGACATCGTTTCCGTGCTCTTACGAGACGCCTTTTGCAACTCGTTCTTGCCCTCGACTCCTTCTTTCTCTCCGTTTAAATTTCTCCGTCTCTCTCTCTCTCGAGAGAGAGAGAGAGAGACACGGCTCGGCGGGTCTTTCTAAATATTCCCGATGACCCGAAGTTCAGGCGAAGTGGGGCACATAATTGTAATTAGTGGAGCACGTCTCTCTCTCTCTCTCTTGTTCCACACAGTTTTCTTCCTCTCTGCGTTCCGCGACAGCGACGAAATTAAAACAAGCGACGCGTGCGCCCGCGTGTCGTGCTCGGTCTCGCGGAATCTCATTTAAGTGATTAAATTGTACGCTCGTTTCTCGGGTCGGCGACACATCGGCTCGCGTTCGTTTCTCCGTTGATTAAAGGACACCCGAGTCTGCCCCGTTGCGACGAATTTTTTGATTCATTAGATAATTAAACTCGCGGACGGTCGCGTGGCCGGGCGCGTCGCGCGCGCACATACACATACACGATGCGAGTCGTTAATATCCGATAAAATACGGGACGCGCCGGGTTCATAGGAGAATCCACGGGGAAACTGATAGCCGCCTGGCGCAAAGAGAGAGAGAGAGAGGGAATCGAGAACAGAGAGTTAGGTGTGTAGGTAAATTGGAAACGGCACGGCGGGTAACGAATCGGTACGGTAAATAGTTCCCATTGCCTCGGTCGAAGGTTGTATATTGATAAAACCGTAAGCAGACATTCCCGCCGTAAATTGATGTCCGTTCGAGTCCTGTGTGCATAGCGGATTGGCTCGTTGCGTGTTTTGCCACATACGGTGTGCGCAGAGGTCACGCGGGCCGACACGAAGGTCAGGAACACTGGTCCTGGTTCCCGTCCCCGTCACCGAGCCGTGATGCGCCTGCGAATGCCGGAACCACGGTCCTCTTTCCCGGCTGACGGACCAACGGAGACACACTTCAGATTTATCTCCTTACGGTACTCGCTGCACTTCTCGCCAAACGCGCAGGCGCCCCGAAGCAGCCCGGCAAAAACAACACTTCGACGAGGAATATTCACCGCCTCGCCGTTTGCACATTCCTGGCCAAGCAACCGTTTACGTTTAACAATTGAGTCTCGTATCGTGCCGATGTACCATTTGCTTAGAAACAGTACATTCCCAAAGAGGAGTGCAGTGGTGGTTCTCGATGCAGAAGCAATCGTCGTACAGATGAACATTTTCGTACAATCGAATCTCGAATCTTAATCTTTGAATTGTTTTTCAGTATATTTTGTGGTGATTAATACGACAATCGATCGCCGTGAACATTTTAATACTATTCTCTTTATTATCCAAAGGGTTTATAAATCATGTTTCGTTCGTAAAACAGTCTCGAAAACGGTCTTCAAATGGAAACAATTTTGTAACGAGTGAAAAAAGTATCTGCGTGGAATGAACAAATTGGAAACACGAGGTTCCCGTTCAAATTGGGAGTATTATTGTTAATTAGAAGCGAAAATAGAGTTCGATACTTCCGACCCAGAAATTATAGTTGTTTAGAAGCTGTCACATTTTCTGAAGCTATTATTGACCGAACTAATGATTTGATTATCGTTTAATAATACGATAGCTTTCGCTTTTGTCATTACTGTACGCGGTCGGTTAATATAACGCAGACAATGGAACTACCCGCGCAAAAATACGTATCGGGCGTGATACGCTGACGCAGGTACCAGCTAATACACTGTGGAATATATGAACGGCATCCACTGAATATCGATAAAGCTGCGAACCCCGAAATTTCGTCACAAATTGCTGCTTTGTGAGGTATAACAACGATCATCGTATTCCCCCAACCAGCATTGCAGCGATACCGTCCCTTCAATTTTTCTCAAAAAATTATCGCGGAATTCCCCCGATTTCCAAAAGCCCCCCCAACAAACAGTCCATTATCTACACTGTGATACTATAAACAAAATAATAATACCATTAAAAGATTAGTCAAAATGACTGGTTCCGAATTATTTCTTTCACGATTACTGAAATTTTTGACTGAACTTCTTTATTGGAGCACAGGTTAGAATAAACATGGTATGAGAAGTTTGAATAGATGTAGTCTTGTCATTATTACAAAGCAGTATACAACGGTCGTATTTATTACTAGGTAGTTCTAGTGTTAAATCGTGAAAAAATGTTCGCACTGTCATCCGCTACGCACGTACAGAAAATAATTCATTCCAATTGAGCTCTAAATCTACAAGCGAAACGACCAGTTCCAGAACGATTGTTGTATCATTATTCAATCCTCCCACAACACGGTTAATTCGCTCTACGTCGTATCAAGATCGTGTTAACACTTCGAGGCCGACTTCATCGATTTCTTTTAAATCACATATACCATCAACTCTAATTCTCAGCGTTAAGAAAGCATATCATTTCTCTCCAAGTGAAATAACCTCTGCTACAAATACTGTTGGAATTCAACGATACCATAGCATCTTAGGTATAAGGATTTAGGCGTAAGGGGAAGTTCTCCCAAGGACAGAAGGACTCAGGCGGGACTCGACATAAAGTCGAGACCGTAGCCTGTTAGTCAGTCTGGTAGAAGCAGCTAGCCTGTGCAGGTCACAACATTGTAAAGAGCGCTCACTTATGTCATACCATTTGAATAAGGACTAAATACTGGATACGCGGAAACATTGTGCAGTTATTTAGAGTAACACTTTATAATACAATAAAGTATATACGGAATAAAGTGTAGTTTCCTGAATAACACACCTTTAAAGAACATTTCCAACAAATACGATGGTTAAAGACCTAGAAAAGCGTGTATATAATTACCAAGCAGAGGACGGTTAACCGAGAAATCTGCTCGGTCGAAAATTGAAAATTCCGTGGAACCCGATAAGATTCAGACCGCGAATCGGCTAGCATAACCGGCGTGAGAACGAGTATGTGAGTCCGGGGCAGGAGCGTGCAAACAACCACAGGACGGTCCCAAGCTACCGGTGCGAGGCAGCCGGCAGGCAGAGCGGGCAAGGAACGAAGGTTGCGGTAATAACGCGGCGTCTCTTCGAGGCGAGATTATCAAAATGATACATTCCGGGTGCGCGCACACGTGAGCCACGCCGATACCGCGGGAGCACGTAATGCATAAGGCCCCGGGTAGCGTGGCGATTGGCGCTTGCGTCGCTTGCTTGCGTGTTCCTCGGCGTACGGTACCTACACGTGGAAAGAGAGGAAAGGGTTACGTGTTTCGCGGCCGGCGACTACGAGGACGACGACGGACGACCGGTGTGCGAACGGGGAAGAGAGACGAAGAAGAAGCCCTCTTCTGCCGATCCTGAGTCCCGTCTCCGTTGAGGTCGTGCATTTACACAGGCGGGGTCATCCACAGTCTCTATGGTACCGTTACTCCGCACGAAGCATACATATTCTCAGAGCAGTTATCCCGGCAGCATCCTCTCCTCTCTCTCTCTCTCTTTCTCCCTCGTGTTTTCCTGGGCTGTTGCATATTTTTGTGCATCGTGTAAGCGCGCATGCAAACTCGCACGGCCGGGGGACCGGTAACGTTGGTCACGTACGTTTCTTCGTGTGTCCAGTGGCTCAGCCGGCTGGCATGCATAAGTCAGAAACCGTGGCTCTGCTGTTGCCGCAGTTTCTCGCTGCTGCTCCCATAACTAGCTCACCTGAATGCGTGCGTACACCCGCACGCTCTCCTGGACCTGCTCCGGTCCAGCTTGCCGAGATCGCCGTCACTCTCCTGTTTATGGATGAGATCGATCGTTCCCGAGGACACGTCCCGCCAGTTTCTACCTCTTGAGGAAGATATTATTCCGCGAGCATCGCTGGGTCCGCGGTCGGAAGCATCGGTTTTGATCAACCGTATACCGATTAGATCGTGGCACCGATGATGATGTTGTCAGCTTCCTCGCGAGCTTTCGTTGATGTTTCCACGTGACCATCGATCAACAGTGAGAATCCTCTTTTTTTTTGCATCAGCTGTTTTTTTTGTTTTCGGTTTTTTTTTTTTTTCGACACGGAGCATCGCGACGCGTTTGCAGTCACGCGAACCTGTCAGCTATACGAGGCCGTTTCTTCCGCGAACACCGGAATATCGAGTTCCCGTTGTCTCGTCTGGAAATTGAATCCCCGACGGTGATCTCTTTCGGCGCAATTTATATTGGCGTCGTTGGAGTGGAAACACAGGACCCTGCGCGCCAGCCCGCTTGCTCGCTTGCGCGCGAGTCTTCTCTCAGCCGGCGAGTAAGTTTGTAATGAGATTTCGCGACTAGACCGGTGTGGTGTCTCGACGTTGCGTTTCCAGCCAGGTCCCTCTTCGGAACACTTAATTCGTCCGCGACGATACGGGGAGCGAAAGATCGACGACCAAGCTGCTCGCTCGGACGCGCGACGTCGACGACGAAGCTGCGGAGAATGGTTTATTGCGGGCCGCGTGCGCTCTGCTTCGGGTCGACGGGAGGGAAAGGATCGAGTGTCGGCGGCAGAAGTATCATCGAAAATCGATTAAACCGGACCGCGCGCGGCGCTCTTGCTATAAATGCAACGCGTCGGGAACGGTATCGGTGTTTCATCCGAGCTTGTCAAACTCGGCGACGCCGTGCCGCGCGAGAACGGGTAGTTTTGCTCTCGTCGGATTAACAATAATCCGGAGACTCGAGTTGACTCTCGCTCGGGACGTCTTATTACCGGCTGCGCGAAGGGAACGGAAGAGCGAGCGAACGCCCGACGAGAATGAATACGTATCTCTTTTCCGCCGAGCTGACACGGCACGGAACGGAGCGGAACCGCCTGGACGATGTTATAAAACGATAACGAAACGGCCTGTGTATCTCGAGAGCCGGTCTCGGAGTCGGGAGCGAGGAATGGAACGCATTGGCGTGATCCAGCTTGCCACTTGATATCGCAACGACGTCGGCCCGTCGGGCAAACAGGAATGATTTGCGGGAACGGGGCAACGGTCAGCGATACGCAAACTGGGAGGTTATTATCGCGGTACTGACAGTAGGCTTAAGACTTAATCGGCCGTTGCGATCGCGTGCTTCTAATTTCACGCTCGGTATCCTCCAGCCCCGACTCCAACATCCGGCTAATCGAATCTTTGCAGCCCCCGTAATCACCGTTTGAACACCGAAACGTTTTGCACGCTTCGGACGTAATATACTGACTGACCCACATTACTTCCCCGGAAACTTTCCCTTTTCATCGTGACGCGCGGTTGCTGACGATTTCAAAGGCGCTCTCTCTCTCTCCCTCTCTCCTTCGGGCTCGCCCTATATCGGTTTTTCGTTCGCATCTTTTTGCCCGGTTTCTTTGCATTCGAACAGCCCGGACACGGCCAGCAACGGCTCACGCCGTCCGCCATTGCACCTTTGGTCCCCGATGGTACCGTTACTCGTCCCGCTATCGCGAAAAACCTTGCGGCTTCCATCGAACAGAGCCGACTGGCCAGTTCCATCGGCGATGCCAGCTACCTCGTTTCTGTTGAGGAACTTGTAAGAGACAAGCTTCTATCCACAGTCGAACATTCTGCCCCTAAAGTGCCGATTTTAACGTTCCTGACAAGAGAGTTCCTTTTATCTCTTTGATTTTACATTTATATTTTCAAGTCCATAAATTTGGCGTTGCAGACCATGCTGGTCCATCGTGGAAACTAGACACCAGAACTACCGAGTAATAATTACGACCGATGTATATTGCTTTGTAATAATGACAAGACTACATCTATTCAAACTTCTCATACCGTTTTTATTCTAACCTGTGCTGCAATAAAGAAGTTCAGTAAAAAATTTCTGATGAAAACATTTTTATCATTTCAGTAACCGTGAAAGAAATAATTAGGAACCAATCATTTTGACTGGTTCGGTAGTTCTAGTGTTAATCCACAGTAAATGTATAAGCGTTTCAATTGATTTCTAAAAACTCATTCACCACAGTGGTATGAGCTTTCCATAGGTCAGACATTATGTAGAAAGGTGATTCACGCCAATCTGACAAGTTAGAAAACAATGAATTTCTAATAAGTATTCTTATTAAGTTAATATGTTTTTCGTAAGTGCAACTTTGCAACTATACTATTTCTTTTCTTTGTAAATAGAAACCCCCCTCTAGAATCCCCCGGTTATTCTATGCAGAGAAGATTATTCCAACTCGAATCTTGTTTAAATTATCTTCTGCGCAACAAGGGCACGTATATTACAGTACTTTCTTGTAGATTATAGTAAATTCTAGCATATCACAATATGCTAGAAAAGGCAACGAGAACGTGTTCCATAACTCAAGGATCCTGTTAATTTTCCGGTTGCATTAACTGCAAGAGAAGCCGCGACAAAAAGGTTTTCTTTAAAAATAATGGTCCATAAATCACTCGAAGCGAGTTTCATTAAAATCAGAAGGGTCCATTTGGGTAGGATCCCTTGTGAGCGGTGCTCTTGGGGACACGATGAATCGCGCTCCATTACCCAGAGGCTGGGCTAACATCTCGGTACTCCATTGAGCGATAATAGACCCAATTGCGCGACATAATGACGCGAACTATAATAGTATCGAAAAGTCGAGCGAGGGGCGGGCCGGGGCGGTGAGGCGCGTGAGCAGCACGTCGTTTGTATAGGGTCGTCGAGCAATTGGTCCGAAAGTTGGCTCCAAGATCCGCGTTAATTTTGCCGCGCGTCATCCGTCCTCGGTGGAACGAGGGTCGGGGGAGAGAGAGGAGGAGGTGCTTAGGAAATTAGGAGGAAACTTACGGCAGCTAAGCATCCATTTTCCAGCGGCGTCGGCGTCCGCGTTACTCAGACGCGCCGAGAGAGCCCGGTCTGACGTCTCATCCGTCTTCCAATGCGCATACGTCCCGGCCAGAAATTACCATTACGATGGATGCCGCTTGGTCTCGAGCTTACGCTCCCCTGCAGCCGAGTTTTATGACAGTTGCTCGGTAATAATGGTCGTCGTACCGCGTCCTGGCGTGGCGTGGCGTGGTCACGAAATTACGTCTTAACGCTGCGACCGGCGTGAAGTGCACGGAAGAGGATGCGAAGGGTTGGGCCCCAAGTGGTTCGGGAAAGGGAGAAGGAGATGGAGGGAGACGGAGGGATCGATACGACGGGAACGGGGGATGAGAACGAGTGTATGACACCGGCCTATTGTACGCGATCGAATGACATTAGGGACATTAAACCCGCATCACGAATACTCCCCGCCGCGGCAGGCATCGCACTCGAGATATTCTCGTCTTACTGTCCTCTGGCCTCGTATTAATTAGACGTTGTCTCCCGTTGAAGCAGAGACGTCGGCCGGGCTCGCGTGTTCGCGCGTGTACTCTGTCTCATTCATTACGTAAACGCGTTCTTCATTCACGTCGCCCGGCCACTTTTCCCAAGAATTGAACGACGGATAAGATCCTATCCCGTCCCGCCTCGGCGCGGCACGGCACTGCGCGTCGAGAGGAGGGAACCGGAAGCTTATCGGAGGGGTTTGCGCAAAAAAGGTGGAACGAACCGGCGACGATGCCGGGGACACCCCGGGAAATTCTTTTGCTCTGAAATTATATCGCGCGTCGTTATGCGCGCCGCTGGAATTCCAGCGAGGTCGTTGTCTTCGCTGCGAACATCCGGGGCATGCGAGCAACGATGATACGGCCCGGTGACATTAGCATGGAGACAGCGTGATGGTCTCGCGCAGCCACCCTACAGGTATGCGGCGGTTTTCGCGCTTTCGTACGGGCAACGTGCCGCCGCTACACCCGGTAGCCACGGCCAATTACGGAATGTCTCGGTAGGTTGTTTTGTAGGCCGTTCTGTATTACCCTATTACGCTTGCTACCTCTTGGCATTTCCACGGAGAGCATGGCTCGCGCGGGCCCACGGATAATTTCGCGTAACCTCTCTTCTTTCGCGTTCCTTTCGCACGGTCCCTCTTCTTTCCGTTCGTTTTCGTTTCGACCCCGTCTCTCGCCTCTATCAACCCCATCTTCGTTACCCCGAGCTTCTCTCTGTTTTTTCTCTCTCTCTCTCTCTCTTTCCGCGTGTCCGCTCCTTGTTCAGATTCCGCGATCTCTCTCGTCCAACGTGAAAATACAAGCGTCGGGTCTCGTTACATTTGAATCGTGCCCGTATTTATTTTGTGCCTCGTTCCAGCGCGGGCTACGCGTTTTAACGAATCTCGAAGTGGCTCTCGGTATCCCGTTTAGCATTACCGAATGATAAACAGAGAACGGAAAAAGAGGGAGGAAGAAGGGTATTCTATAGTTTCTCCGGCTCGAGTTTTACGTTTTTTGTTTCCCCGATAGAAAATGGGATCGACGCCGCGCCGCGACCGTGGGTAAACCGGGGAAGGGCAACGCCGCGCCGGATAGATAGGTTTGAGTATCAGTCCTTGAGTAATTTTCCGGCTGGAAAGTTTTCTCATTTACAGAGAGCCCTAATTTGATCCGCGAGCATTTCACCGACGCACGAACCCGTGGCGATATCTCGTTGAAGCCCGGCTTGTCGATAAACGTTTCCATCCGCGGATCCCTGACGTTAAATACAAGCCCGTGGCCGCAGGCCATGCGTTTGTTCGCGAAATCGTGATACGTGTTTGTGAACCGGGGAAACGGTATGTATTGCGAGATATCGGGAACCGTTCTTTCCGATAGGAGATAAGAATGAACGAAACTGTTGGCGAAGCGGAATTCTCGTTCGAACGACTACCGTGAGACCATCTGTCGACGATATACAGCTCAATACACCGTGATCGTTAGGCTGCGGATTTTTATGGAAAATAATACTTGGCTGTATTAATTCCAAGCTCTTCCGTATCACTTTATAAAGTTGACAATAATGCAGCAGTATTTTTAAATGTTTTTACATTCGATCTACTAATTTTTGTCATGAATGCATGAAATCTGCAGTCTCGTGTTATAAGATTAAACCTGAAAATTTTTATCGCGAAAGATTCTCATTCGAAATTTCACAATTTGACCAACGGTGACAAAAGTAACACTTTGATCGCCGAACTAGAAACCCCCAAAATTCCATAAAATCAAAGTAAGTTATTTAATATAAGGAGGCTCTTGACGCGTCAATGTCCTTTGCTCACTCAGAGGAAACTGTTTATTTAACTAAAACTCATGGTAACATCAATTTAACAAAATGCTAACGCAACGCATAAATCAATAAAATTATATATATATCAGTATAAATCAATAACAGGTAAACATATGAGTAATACAAACGGTGATATAAACATTCTTACATTAATGAAATAAAAATTGAAGAAAATCAAATGTATGATACTGAGTAGTCCTCCAACTTTGTTGCAAATTACAGATCCTAATCAAGTTTCGTACAATAAAATCTGAATGAAGCCAAGACTGGCAAGACAAAATTTGTCAGACTGGTTACTCCAATGTACAATGGTAAATCCAATTGAATTCGACTATACCGCAATGAAAATGGAATTTTTAGACTTGGTCGAAGAATACTGTCACACATATATGACCAACGCGACATGGTGTTCGACGTGTTAACATCGCAACGTGGCCGCTTTGTTTCAAAATGGGGATGGGTGAGATTTGTGTTCGAATTAGCGTCAGATCGAAAGTATAGCGATTTCGCGGGAGTTTTCGTTGCGATCGTGACAGGATGTTGCTCGGCGTAAGGATTTCGACGTTTCCACGCGATTATCCGCCACGGTGAACATTAGTTGGTGTAATACACGTCCCGGGAACGGCGTCGCTAATTTAGCCCACGTTCGCGCGTTGGCGGGTATGCAATATTAGAAACCCGGATAGAGGAGTGTGTACGTGTACGTGTGCGCGAGAATTGTTGGGAAAGTGCGACAGGGGGGGTTGCGGGGGTAAGCGAGTAGAATAGGAGGCGGGGCTCGAACATGTTTGATATTAACTTCGTTTAGCCATACAGTCGAACAATTTTGTCAGTTTGCCGCGCACAGTGTAGGCAAGTATTGCGGGAAATGATGCATTAATTAGCCGTCGACTATTACGCCGGAAATTATTCCCGAGTACGTAATTTTCGCGAAACTTTTTTGCAGCGATCCACGCGCGAGCGCTTTCCGTGCTCTCTCGCGTGTGTGCAACTCCCTCATCGACAACCGACTTCTCTCCTCCGCGATATTAAAAACTGTTTCACATAGTCGAGAGGGATAGGGACGTCATTAAAATTATTAATCAGTCCGAAACGCGAATTTCATCCGCTCGCTCGTAAAAATCGTAAATTTTTCTAACGAACTTGTTTATTTTCTCTGTTACAGGTAAGCATCCCGGTTACATTTCCTGATTTCCCGGACGAACATAAACGGCGACGGTACGTACCACCGTTGGCGAATATTTCAACGCTCCTTGTCGCCGGTTTTTCCCGGCGAGATACATTTTAATTCGAGCATGAAATTCCGATAAGTGGGCGTTTCGAATATCCCGGGACTTTTAAATGTCTCAGAATTCGTTCTGAACGACGACGACGGTTCGATCGCGTGTTTCGGATACCGATCGTATTTCCGAGTAATCGCTGACAATGGAATTAACACAAAGAAACAGAGCGGGCGATTTCGATTATAGGCTCGGTAGGAGCCTAAAGGGGTTTTGGTCTCTACGGGACATTGGCGCGAGAAGAGACGGTGTCGTTTTACGTTTTAAATGATACCTTCTTCCGGTCGCGAAAAATGTAGCAGCCTTTCCCGGGGCATTTATAATCCGTCGCTCGGCACAGAAATACCGTTTTATGCCGTGAAAAACGATGCGACGTCCGGGTTAACCAATTTCATCCTCGGAGATCTAATTTCCTGCCGTCAAGATGCGTTACGCCGGGACACCCGTGTTCCTCTTTATAATACGGCTCGTTTCCCCGTTGTAAACGCGTCAGCCGGAATTGCGTCCTCGTTGTAAATCTCGCTGCATTCTTGCACCGGCCTGGCCCTCTGTGTTGCAGCCCGCTTACACACCGCGACGCCGCGCACCCGAGCAATTTAAAGCGCGATTACCCGGCCGGGTTCCCCTTCCTGAGAAACTGCGCGCGAATATTTTCATCCCTTATTCGGCGACCTTCATCGGAACGAGTGACAATGCTCGTCGATTCATGGACTCTCGGCCTCGAAACTGTCGCTTTATCGCTAGAACGTTTGCGCAATTTTACGTCTTCGTAGACAAACCAGAAACACCCGAACTTGAAGATAGATACTCTACTGAACAGTGTATGTATTTATGTTAGAAATGAGTAAAAAAGCACGAGACAGATTAAAAGAATTTAATGTACAACTCCCGGCTTATTAACACGTTGACTGTCATTTCACCCATGTGTGGGTGACGGAATTATCTGTCCAGGTTTTAAAATGAATTTTCACGTTATCATATTCATCGTACCAAATTTTATTAGGACCTGTAAAGTGTAAGAAAGTTGTACTATATCTTACATTTAATTTTTTTCAATTTTTATTTCATTAAATAACTTACTTTGATTGTATGTAATTTTTGAGATTTCTAGTTTGGCAGTCAAAGTGTTAAAATTATTGAAAGGACAATGAGATTTTCATTTGGCACCCGTTCGTCCGTAATCGATGCAAACAATTTTTATTTTGCATGAAAATCCGCAGCGTAAATGTCACGGTAAAGTTGCATTTATGCTGTTCCCTATATTGACGTTTGACGTTATTTTTGCAAAAATTTTTAGCAATTCATTATAAATACGTTCAATATTCAAAGGGTTTCAGTGGAACAATAATAGGGTGTAATTCAGTATCACTTTCTATGGAATTTTGCATTTTGTTGGCTTTCTCCGATTCCTGGCACCGATGCATCGTAATCTATTGATCACGTGCGGAAAGCAATCAAGCATGCCGGATAAATGCGAAGAGCAATTTCACTGCAGCCGAGGAATTGAATTTTCCATGTAACGTAACCAGACAACGGGATTTCATTGTGTACGACGATGTTTGCCTAATTAGACTTCTAACGTTCCGCTGTAATTACACATGTATGTATGAAGTGAAAGTTTCATTGTAGAGATTAACGTGCAATAATCGCTTCATGGTTAATTATGCCTGCGCAGCAGAAATTTAAGGATTACAATTCAAGAGAAGATAAAACGTGGTGTGCTTTACGATACGTGTTTCAATCTGAGGGAATTAATATTGCACTGATGCGTAATCGTTCCTTATTATTATTAACTGGAGTAGACATGAAAATGTTTGATAGAACTACACCTTGGGACTCTAAAATTATTGTTTCTGTAATTTTTTTATTGTTTCTGAGTTTTTCGGCAATCCCTGATGAATAGACTGCGGATTTAATGCGTTTACGAAATGCACCTATA
>CM052119.1:13410203-13420567 GCA_028454245.1 Halictus quadricinctus
GTTTACTCTTGTACCATTTATATACTAAAAATAAAATATGTAATCACTCATTCATTCCACAACCTCTTCTGACTTTTTTGGCAAAGACACCGTCACTATAAAATTTCTGCGGTTTTTTTATTAAAATACTTTTCAATGGTGAGTAATATAAACATATCCACGGCACGAACTTATGGAACGACCCAATAGTTTCCGAAACAACAAACCTTGCATGCGTCGCGATTTACCATGACAAGCCGCCTAGTCATTCGTTGCAATTTGTTCAAAACTTCGCGATGAATAGTGTATCATTATGCGAGACAAAAATTATCCTGCTTGAACTGCAACAAACTGGAGTGAAATAGAAATTTATATTCTTTCGTAATACGTTTAATAGGGTGAAAATGATATAACAGTATTTAAAAATTCTTATAATCTCTTTACACCATTCACAATTATTTTACTGTATACAACATAAGTCTCGGTGCCTGTTTGTTCTCATCGAAATTGGTTGTTTGATGCCACGGCTGATTATTGGGTCACAGTTCAGCCGCGTGTTTCGAGTCATCCACGTCCCGAGCAGATCTGCCACGTGTTTATTTATGTCAAGACTCGAAGAAGGGTTCAACGTAGCTACACTGAACCACCACTCTGTTCCACGGAGCGTCTTCGAGGATCTCCGGTTGATCCAGATAATTGGAGGTTGCCTGATGGCTGGATCTTGTTTCGGAACTGCGAGAACTTTCGAAAAACTTGAGAACGTTGATCCGCGGGATTATGAAGGTTGTATCTCGCGGCGATGTTTAGCAGAAAATTCGGTACGTTTCAAGATTGAAAAAGTTCCGCCGGGATCATCAGGTATCGGGATTAAGCCGGCGGAATAAGTTCGTAATATCCTGTGTCGATTAAGCAGTGAAGTTTCGGTGGAAGCGGAGAGGTTGTTGCCCAATGGCGATTCGGGGCTGGAGCCGTTCCCACCGATTAATAATGTATAAAGCGGAATGAATTCCGATTTCGGTTAATTAGGGAACTGCACGATCCAGGTATGAATATCTTCGTGCGTTGTTTGTCCTGCGAAAAGTTTCCCCTCCCGGTAATAGGGGCGGACAAGCGTCGGGGGTGGTGCGGGGATGACATTTTTGTAGTAGTTCGCAAAACGGCCGCAATTACGCCGCCTACGGAGGTTCGTTAACGACCGCTGGTGTTTGCATTGCTAAGAGTCACTTAAAACTAGCCGGTGTTCGTGAAATTTTGAAATTATCAGGGCCCCGAGTTTCCCCGTGACCGAAGCAAATTTATGTTAATCCCCCGGTAAAAGTTTTTTCAAGTCGTAAAACTTTATGTTCTCCCCACCGGTTCGTACCGACGAATTTAACAATTTACTCTCCGGCACGTCCGCTCTCTCGAGTAGACGAACGTCGAAGGGGGACGCGTACCAATTAGATTCGAAAATGTGGGACAACAATTGAAAAAGCGAACAAGAAAGAACAAGGAAGCAGACGAGAGAGTCGCAAACACAGAGAGAGAGAGAGAGAGAGAGAGCCGAAGAAGAGATATCCTAACGCATAAAAACTTAAGCGCTCTCTTTTAAATTGCAGGCGGTGCCTTTTGTTCCTTTTCCCCCCCGGCGTTTCCCTCCCCCTCGAATTTTCCAAAGCCTGGAAAATCACGAATGGGCCATGGGGCAAGGCGGGGCGACCCTCGCTGTGAAACTCGGAATAATATTTCCGGCCGGGCCATTCAGATTTTAATCAAGTCCGACTGTCAGTGCCGGCGAAGGAAACTTATGCCTGTTGCAACCAAGATGGCCGGGGGGTAACGGGGGATGGAACTCGCTATCGGGGGAATTCATTTACTGAACTTTTTAATTCGATAGAAGGTGGCGCGCGCTAGCATGTCCGCGCGAAACTTCTCGCCGCGAAATAAAACACGCGTCGTCGATCTATCTTGCCGGCGAATATCGCTCGAACTCGATTAAAACGAGACTGCCAGCTCGTTCCATCTTTCGCGAATCCACAACGTTCCTAATCTCGTTCAATCAATCAGCCGGACATTGACAACATTTTGTTCCTGTAATCGCTCTTTTGAAATCTTTTATCGTCCAGTCGAGCAACTTGCAGCAATTCTTTCTTACGAGGAAAATAAACAGTTTCAAGTACAGTATTACGTTCAACACTGTGTCAATCTATACGTCATTGTGTAAGCGAGAAACAGTTTCACAGGAATCTTGTCAATAGATACTTTCCTTACCAAAAGTGTTGCTTTTTAGAAATGGTGTTTTCATGTTGGTTTACAGTAGGACAGGAATAAACCAAGATAGAATATGCAAGCATCAGGAATCTGCGAATTTGTGAATTATGGTGAATTCTCGATATATGTCAACAACACGGGTCTTGCGTGTTATGTTTACACTCCTCGGTGTCTGAGGCCTCTCAAGCTTCGAGGTCATACACGGGGTATACCGTAGTGGGGATAATTCTGGGACGTCTATCGTCCAGGCCTTGGCGACATATATAGGGAAATCACTGTAACGAACATGCGCAATTTTTCGCAGACCTTCGAGTGACGCAAACCTGGAATGATGAAGCCAGGGAATAAGATTTGGGTGGGAATATCAATGCAGACAAAAATCCATCCAATTAGGCGGCGTTCCGAGCTCGAACGCAGTGGCAGAAAGAAAGACACGGTTAATTAAGCTTGCGGGTGGAAGCAGCCTCGCGGTGGACGAGCGCAAATATTTTCAGTTCACGCTTATTAAACTCAATTAACGTAATTTCGCGATGTCAACGAAGGACAGCGACTTCATCTTGGCCAGCAACAGGTCGACGAAAAATGTGCGCGGTGGAGGCGTAAAACCGTATAACGCGACGTTAAAGCATAATAATGCGGGACACGGAGGGAAGGTATACGATAAAAAAATAAGGACGCAAGGGCTGCCGATCGTCGTAGGGTTGATATCGTTTCGAACGGGGAATTGATAAGGCGCGAATTTAATCGTGGTAGCGGACGGTTAGGCGTTTCCCGGTCGTTTCGGGATCGCGATTGCGGCGCGTTATGCTCTCGAGGTCTCGCGTTGCTTTAATTACTCGCGCGTATTCTCATTAATGGGGGCTAATTCGAAATAACAATTTACCTATCGTCCGGGGCGCGCAAAGACCGGAGATCGTTCCCTCCGCATCGTATTATGCAGTTACGTTTCTTCTCATTTTCTCGCCGGCAGTTTCGCCCGACCCTTAACTATTCGACTTCGCGTCGCGACCGGTAATTTGGTTTTTATCGCGAGTCTACCATCGAGAAAAGTTTTCGTCGCTGGCTGGATGGTTGGCTGGCTGGCTGGCTGGCTGGCTGGGCTGGTTAGCTGACTGGCGCTAGCCCGTGTTCATGAATTTTATTAAGATCCGCGATAAAACGGCGTGCGTCCGCATTACCCGCGGATACGTCGCTCGTTTACAAGCTGTGACGTATTCCCCGCGATTCTTGACACAATTCCCGAACGCCAATGTTTTCCCAGACCCGTCGACTCTTTCTCTCTCTCTCTCTGTCTGTCCCTCTCGGAATATCGTCTCCCATATTCTCTCGCTTCGGTGCGAACGCGCACGACCGAGCCGCTTCGCTCCTTTTAATTCTACCGGGCGGATTAAATCGAATAAATCCCCGACGTTAGTCCGGATTTCAGCCGAGCCGCTTTATTACGAGATTTCGCGGAATATATCGCAGCCGACAAAGTGCCGTGCTTGTTTTTTGCTTGGAAAATATCGCCGCGGCGCTCCTCCGGACCAATTACCGACGCGATTTTAACCGGCACTTGAATTTACGCGCCACGTTGCCTCCCGCCGCTTCCGCTCCATCTTCCTTCCCGCCGCCGCCGCCGCCGATATCCACTGCAGCGCATCCGTGCATTCGACTGCATCCGTTTCTCGCGTTTTATACTTTGCCTATTAAAACAGCGAGAAAGTTGCGCCCACTCCCGTATACAGAACTAACGAGTTAGCTGCGAATTTAATGCATTCACGGCGGCCGCAATTGTCTGAAACTCGAGGCTGATAAAATCTTCGACGCAATAGGATATTATATTTTCTCCCAGACACTGCGATAACTCCCAATAGAGGAACGAAAATGTTCGAATGTTTTTTTATGTGACAGTGACCGGTCTGGGTGGCGCACTCATCACGAAAACTCAGGATGTTCTTTGACACATTCTCAACTACATTGTTGAAACGTTTGTTCAATACGATGAAATATTCAAGTAATTTGGCAGGAGAAACGTACAGTAACTATGGTTGTTGTAATGTGTATTATGACTGCAGATAACATAGTGTATAAAATGAATTTGACTGTCTTTATCAGTAGAAGTATCAATCGATCAAAGTGGTTAAATTGCAAATAAATGAAACAGTATCATGAATGAATAGCAGTGCTTCTATGTTCTCCACCATTGTGAAGCTAGCATGTTAACACGGATTATTTCGATCCCTTTGGTAGTTCTAGTGCTAAGGAAACTGGGAGGTTGCAGCCGCCACGTATCTGTGACAGTAGTAGCGAACGTATTACGGTCTTCTTTTTAATCGTGTGAAAAGGAGATGTACGTGTACGTGTGGATTCTATGTAAAAGGAAGTATTTTTGTCGCTTAGGAATTGAAAGGAGTTTCGTGAGATAAAAGCAGTTCTGAAAATGTTAATCTTAAATCATTGGTAGATCTTAAATCATTCCATAGCGTTCACTGTCGCATTCGTCGCGTTAACAGTAATGGAGTTTTTTTTATATACACTTGGCCACCGCTGGATTAGCCAATAAGCAAAGTATGCACGTGCCTAGGGCACGAGGAGAAGGGAGGCACCATAGCAATTTTCTGAATTTTATTTCTGAATTATATTTCTGTTAAAAACTCTTTTCAGTAAAATGATTGAAAATGCTTAAGAAATACAGGACCACCATCCTGTATAAGAGTATAATAAAAATCTTTTAAGTGCTTAGGGCCTCCGAAGGTCTTAATCCGGCACTGCACTTGGCGTATGTTGTAATTTTACGTACGAAACACTTAGTGCAATGTTCGTATGAAACGAAATGTCTTACGGCGGCCAATCTCCGAGAATTAGTCCGAGTAAACTTATTTTTGCGCACGCATCCGCGCTCTACTAATGAGTCGATCGGGAAAGCAACATGATTTTTATTTATGCAGTATCCTACGGGAAACGGGTGAGGAGGTATTGAAAATTCGAGGAGACAAATCGGAAGTACGTTCTCTGGTTTCGCACGGAGAGTATAGAATTTAATTTAATACACTGTTTAAACAGAGTTATTGAAAGAAACGGCAAATAATATGCGGAATAAAACAGAAAATTAGTTCGAGCATAACTGAATATATCAGATAAGAGTAACTCGATCCTCTGTTACAGATAATACGAATTACAAATATATAATGGTACCGGTCTGTTCTTAATTACTAAAAGCACATTCCAGACGTTAATTTTGCTTACCATATTTGACTAGAATCTACGTGTCTTTCTATCTGTCGATTATTCCGAGTTATCCATCGGCATTCGGACTGTCGAAACCCGGCGCAATTTCTCGTTCTTCAGCCCAATCAGCACGTCCTTCTAAGCCGGGTCTGCGCGAAAATATGGTTTCCTAATCGCCGTAATTCCCACAATCGCCGGCTGAAGCAATAACGCTCGAATAATTACAAACAGCGCTACGCGTAATTGGCCGCGATAGCGCTCGCTGGAAAGGGGGCGGGGCAGAGAAGCGAGGAGAGAGGCCGACAGAAGACAGAGAGAATAGAATTAACTAAAATTAACGTTGCGCTGCGAGGCGGGCGCAAGAAACGATTGCAGAGCGGAGCGAGGCGGCGCGCTCTCTGAAACGCGGCGAACAATCGCTATATTTATCGCGCGTTGCACGTTACAAAACGCGCTAATGATCGCATTAAGGCGTCCGTTTCTCCGAACGAGCGTAACATTCCTCGCGATCTAGTTCTCTCGCGGCTCGGCCTCGATTTTTGCCGTTGTTCTACTCGCGACTCGTTCCGCCGAGCTTTTTTTTTTCTTCCGCCGCGCAATTCCGCGTCGCTGCCGTGGAATGCGCGGCGTGTGTTGAGACTCGTGGGAAAAACTCATTGGAAACCTACCACCGAACTTTTTCCGAGACGTCATTTCCCGAGAAACCGCAAGTTTGTTCAGCACGTCTCACGAAAAATAAGTGGCAACAAAAAGTATTGACAAATTAACCAAACGACACTCAGGCATATTCCTTTATAATTATAACGGGAATAATTTGTTTAGAGTTCATAGGATAGTCATGGTTGTGCTTCGGTAAAGATTCTACAACCTCACGAACTTTAAAACAAAATATCTGAAATCCGTCATTTTGACGGACACAATTTCATGTAAGAAAGAACCGTACAACGTGGAGCTATCATGAAAACGGGTCGTAACGGGTGAGCAAGTGGGGACAGGTTTTTTCGAAAAATTGCTACGGATTAAAACGGTTCTAAAAACATTGGAAAATTGGTGCCTGAAGATATGCTTGAAAATTGAAGTTTTCTTCCTTGCACAACCTTTTTTGGTACAAATTCTGAGCAAGATCTCGAAGAAGAGATTTCATTCTACGCTGCTTAACTGTACAGTGAATTCTCATTACGAGTCTCATTACGACAACCTCAGATTTCGTCTAAGAGTCAGTCACCAGAACGGCGCAACTGACTCGTAACGAGAATTCACTGTATTTGAAACAAAGTTAAAAGTACGCGTGTACTCGATCGGTGCTCGTAAAAAATCTCTGAAGAACGAGATCTCAGACGTAAAAAATTGCATTCCACGCTTCGGCTCGGGCCACGATTTTCGATACACACTGTTCAAGCTGCGGGGACGATAATTAATAATACGTGCCGGGAATACGCGGCGATGTACCTGAAATTCCAGCGCGGCCGCTCCAAGGTGAATGTCTCTTCGAACCGCTTGAATGTAGGAAGAATAAGTCGGGGAGGCTAGCGAACGGAAGAGCGAGAGACGAAGAGGTGAGCGGAGGATGACAAAACCGTGTGAAAGGGAAAGAGCGAGTTGAAGAACGAAAGAGAGAGAGAGAGAGAGAGAAAGAGAGGGGGGGTATTACAGGCGGGCCGCGCATCGTATTTGCAGATTTATAACCAGACGACCGAGCAAAAGGTGTCGCCTGGGAATGAGTAATGATATATTTGCCCGCATGCGAGGCGTTTCGAGATCGTCGGATACGCCGCGAGCGTTCTTGCGATCCCGAAAACGTGAGCGGGGG
Organism: Halictus quadricinctus; assembly: GCA_028454245.1. Taxonomy (NCBI): domain Eukaryota; kingdom Metazoa; phylum Arthropoda; class Insecta; order Hymenoptera; family Halictidae; genus Halictus; species Halictus quadricinctus. The sequence goes on from CM052119.1 coordinate 13,417,453, forward strand.
AGTGGCAGCCCACGGTAGTTTGTCGGGGAACAACGTCGTATCTTCGATCGTCGCCTTGTAGCTTCGCTCGCGATGCACTTAAATATATCCGCGGAAGGTGAGACAACGCGTCCCCTTCCAGCAGCGTACTTTCGGTACCTGCGCCCCTTCCTAGTCCCACGATCCCGCGATTCAGGTGTGTGTGTGTGTGCGCGCGCACGCGTTGGTCCTTTGACCGTGTCCTTTGAATCCCCGTTCAATCGGTAACCATTCGAGTGATTGAACGTTCCCGGCATTGGGTCGCGTTTAAATCTCCGTCGAACGGTACACAGCCGCGCGGTGATATTTAATCAGCAAATGAGTTCTTTTCTATGGGGGGCCGAGCGAGTGGGGCACTCGAGAACAGAAGAGCGGAGAGAGAGAGAGGAAGAGAAAGGACAAGTGTCGCCGAGACGTTGTCGTTTTGGAATGAATAACGATAACGCGCATCCTCGAGCCCGGTCCTCGGTGTCCCTATTAAAATTGCAAAAGTCCTCCGCCCAGGTAGCCCGGGGACCGTGTCACGAATTTTACCCGTGCCCGGTCCTAGCCTCGAACCTCTCCGTTCCTTTGAGCGTGGCAAACTACGAGACATCTTTTACGGAATATTAACGCGACCCCTCCACGGTGACCCAGGAGTGTCGAGACCTTTCACCTGGTGCTCCAGTCCACGGGAACCTTTCGAGCGAACTTGGATTCGAGCGGGAGGGTTGGAGGGGGGCGTGTTGATGGACAGGAGGAACGAAGGTAGAGGAGCCGAGGCACGCGATATACAAATAATCCCGGTCGGCGCCGAAACAGGGGAAAAACCGGAGTGCTTCATTTTACTAACAAAAACTTGGCGAAGTAGCGGAGGAAGGAAAGTTTTTCCGCCGGCCGGATCTGCTTTGTATCATCCGGCGTGCCTGCTAGAACGTCTCGCCGCGCTGGCCAGCAGGCGGAAAGATGAACGGAGAGAGTGAGAAAGAGAGAGAGAGAGTGGAAGAACGAGAGTAAATTCCGCCGCGATAAATTCACGACTTTAACGAGAATTAAATTTTTATCTTTCCGCGATTGCGCCGCTTCAATGCGCCCGGAAGAAAAGCGTACCGATGTAAATTACGTTTCTTGCGGGACCGCGTCGCGTCGCATCGCGTCGCACGAAACCGTCGCTTGAACACCCCTCGGACTCGCTTCCAACAGCGGGTGGATGGAGGGTACGCGAGGCAGAAGTACCCGGGATTCGGCTGTGTGTTTCGCCGTGGAGCGTCGTCGTCTCGATCCGCGGATCCACTTGCCGCGCGAATTATTCAGCAGCATATGCCCCCGGAGACGTTTCCGACGAAAAGAAACGACCTCGGACACGCCGGCAGATGTCTGGGGCGCACGGTCGAACGATTTCCCGGCAAATAACGTGAAAACCCGGGCCCGAAAACCGGGCAAATACGGGCCGGAGAGCGGACAAAAGGGAGACAATTTTGCTAACGCCGAGCGTGAAAGGTCCCGGGTAAATACGTCGGATTGTTCCCTCATCAAACCGCATGAATAAATAATAATGCTCCCCGTGGGGGATTCTACCTACGCGGCGACCTTTCCCGCAGCCTCGCCGGCCCTCGACGAAAGGGAACATATAAATATTTCTATTAAAACCTCCTTAAAACGATCCTACGGTCCCATTCAACGGCGCCGGGGTATCCGTGCAGCGTCTCTTTAAACGATCCGTCGCGTCCAGAGTGTGAGAGAGAGAGAGAGAGAGAGAGAGAGGCGCTCTCTTCCCCGCGGCCCATTACCTGCCTGGATCCCGGCGTTTGCCATGAGTTCCATGTAACGGCAATAGCAACAACAACATGAACCGGCTCTCCGACATAGTTAAATGCCCTGCGGTTATTCCGCTGGCCGAGCGTCGTCGGCGTCGCGTCAGAGAATGGGACTCGACCCGACATGTTAGAAATAGCAGAGAGACACGAAGGGAACCCCAGCCTCTGGCCGGACGGAAGGGGCCAACGGAAAAAGCATAGACGTGCCCGGGCACAATAAACGCCCTGCCAAGCAGGTTCACCTATTACACCCGATAGCTTAGCCACGTTTAATGCACTTCCGGCGACCGTGGAATCTTCGATCGGTTATTTGTATGCGCGATGCAGCCGATCCTCTGATCCCTTGATCCTTCAGCCGCGCGCATTCACCCCTTGAACGATCTTTGATGGAGAGGAAGTCTTCGCTCAGGAAGTCCTTCTATCTTCCTTGCTAATGTCCCGCCGGCGCTTTGGATCATCGACTCGATTACGTAATGTCAAACTCTTCGCTCGGTTTAATGGCCACCTCCGAGAAAAAGGGACGACAATGCGCCCGCGCTCGACTATTGCATTAGGGGCGTCGTTGGTGCAGTTTACCGCTATTCCGTCGAACTCTGCTAATTAAATTGCTATTTTATCGGATTACGAGGGACACGACTGGCCACCTCCGATTTTGACGAATCGCATTCGAGAGTAAAAATAACTATCGAATCTTGTTCGAGGAAAAGCGAGGACTGCAGCCAGTCACAAGGAAACCGTCAAGCTAGCGCGTCGTCACACTTTTTTAAAAAGCCATTTCAGTGTATTTTAGTCATAGAGTTGTATGTACTCAACAATTCATATCCTTAACGCTGTATACATACGCAATATCGTAGAATTCCACTACATATTTCACTAAAGTCTAACAAATCTTTTTTGAATATTGTAAGTAAATCAGACGAAAATCAGTGGAGGCCACCTAGATAACAAGCCTTGTTACATGAAGATAGCGACAGGTAGATACCATTGTTAGTGCGAGAGGCGAGATTCGCTATCCGATCGAGGACGCGGCGATCATATCGATGGACCCTGTATTTGCTTCAAAATCCATTTTCCTGAAGCGATAAAGTTACATTATATCGAAAGAAGCACTAGCCCGAAGCTATCGTATTAAGATAATGTGCTGCGCCAGACAGCACTTTCGCGGAGGTAGACTCTCTTTGAAGTAAGTCGATGACTGACAACTGAGTGGCACGTATTCTGTATTAAAGGCGGTCGCTTAGATCTTTCAGGTAGAAATGCGAAATATTCGAGATTTATCGTGTACCTCCTTTCATTTCACG
>CM052119.1:13420667-13444139 GCA_028454245.1 Halictus quadricinctus
AGGGTTTACATTTCAAGGATCCTCTTTTCACGGAGAAATCGGTTTTTAACGTCGTCGACTGGCCAGATCGTATTCCCCGCAGCGCCAACTCGATATGTCACGCACGCTTTCTATCAATCCCCCGCTCCTACCCCCCTCTCCCCCTCGATCCAACGAGGAATTTGTTTGCCAATGGCCTCGGAAATTACGTTTTCATTTGATCGTTCCCGTCGCACGCCGCGCCCACGCCTAGCCCGAATTTTTCGCGAGAGTTTTTCATGACGCGGTGAAAGGGTCACGCGAAGCCTTTGACCCCCTCTAGACCGTGAGCACCTTTGACGTACAACTTTAGGAAAAGATTGGCGCGATACGATCGGCTCTTTTATACCGTGCGTTTTATAGGAAAACCTTGGGAGAGAAGAGGAGTCGGCGCTCTTTCGATACAACCGAGCCGGGGTTCATACTTCCCGTTAGCCTCCGGCAAGATCGCAGATGACCCTATTCTTCGGCGTAACTATTCGCGCATATATGCAAACAAAATTTCTGCGGCCGCGCGAGAAAGATACAGAAAATTTCCGCTGAGAGGCGATACGAGCGCCGTGAAAAACCACGCTGGATCTTGATTGCTTAAACCTTATGGACCACCCAATTTTTCGACCCTGTTGGGACCACCTGTACACCTCCATCCTCTTGTTCTTGTATGTACAAGGATTTCTCTATATATGTCGCCGAGACCTGGATGATAAACGTCGCGGAATTATCCCCACTACCGCTACCACTACAGGGGCCACGAAGCTCGAGAGGCCTCATAGTAAACATAACGCGGCTCGGGTATGTCTGATACATGTCGCTGGCAAGATCCGTCTTGTTGACATATATCGAGAATTCACTGTATAGTTAAACAAAGGACAACGACGGTACAATTCAATCTTGTTTCGATCCACATTTCCTTTGCTGTATGTTCGAGTCTATATTTTCGAAAAAACATGAGAAATCTGTACTCGATAAATTTACGAATTGAATCTTATTGAAACTTTGCCTGCCAGAAAAACGACCTTAAAAATCTTCTTTTAGAAAATGAATAAATACTTTGTGTAAGAAAAATTGCCATTGCTGTCTATTAAGTGGACAGCGGATCATATGCATTTAAGGCAATAATGGGTAGGTGCAAGTCGAAAGAGTACAAGGAATGAACGAATTTAAGAGTGTCAATATATTGTTTTCAGCTTTTTGTGAAAATGACGAGTTCTAATATTTTTAATTTACAATTATTAAGATTCTAAGAATACAATACTTGAGAACTCATTTAGCAAATTTATTTCTTTGGGTACATATTACTTCATAAAATATTGCTAAAGATGTAGGTAGCCCGTTCTCGTTATTTTTACAAAGTAATACAAAATAGTCACTTTTACTGCTCCGCGAACCTAGTGTTAAAGAAGAAAAGAAATTTCTGCATGGCAACAGATGTAGACAATTCTTATTTCGCATAAAGATCTACTGATCAGTGAGTGATGTTTTGAAAATGAGGTTTGGAACGAAACAATTTTGTCCTAGGTGATGTCACGAGTGTAAGGACGGAGGTTGGATTGCCGAATAGCCGATCGAAGACATTCGATCACGGGGACGTGTAAAAATCGGCAAGTTGGTTAGCTCGGGTAGCGTTCCGGCAGCGTGTTATTCAACTACGAGACAGAAATAGATTTCGACGCGTATACGTATCGTTACCAGAACCGGCGCGCATTTCTGACGAGCGCGCGTACTCGAACAAATTGCACGGTACGTGGATTAATTGATTGCTGCCTAGCACGGGTGATTTATTATATTCCCGGTATTCTCGATCTTTCCATTGCCATTAGTAGCTCCGAGCGACGTCCCTACCCAGCGAGAATCCTCCGTTTCCCGGCTGTTTCTATGTCTCGCCTCGCTTCTCACGAACATCCTTCATCGCCCGCCGTATACCTACCATCATGCCCGTCCTCTCCACTTAGCGCCTGATAATTCCGTTAATCCAATTTACCCGGTTAAACAATTTCTCGAGCGCGACGCCGTGCAGCGCCGCGCCGCGCCGCGCCGATAAACGATTCGCCGACGTCCGTTTAAATTTACAGAAAAGTCCATCATCGTTTCGCACACATGAAACTTTCATATCGTTTCGGCGAAGTATTCTTAGAGTCCGCGGTGTCGTTCCATCGTCGGAACGAGAAGACGGCTCCCTTCGTGGCTCGTTAGAAATTCATGACTATCGGCAATTCGGACCTCGTCGCCAGACGAGGAACATTCCTCGAATGTATCGCATGTATCTGTTCGTACAAGAGCTATCGTAGCGTCGCCGGCGCTTCGAGACTAATCTAACGATAATGGATCGCGCGTAAATTAATCCCGGGCTTGCATGTACATGTCGGCGAAAGAAACCGCTCTCGGAAATCTCAATAGACAGCGTTGAAACTCGAATCGTAAACAAGTCCGTTTGTCGAGACCCGAAGCATTGACAAATGCGAAATCGATCGAAAACCCGAGGCAACAGCCCGTTTCGGGGCTCGAATCGCCGGACGTATCGGCCGCGTTCGATTAATTCGAGATTCCACGCGGTAGAAATCGTGCATTCACGATTCGATCGTGCCAGTTAGCTTCTCCTTTCCCTCGTTCCGCTCTCTTTCCTTTATTGGAAGGACTCTTTTACTTTGAAGTGAATCCACGATGCTTTCTTAGTCCTTAGAACCCGCGGCTCTCCTGAGAGGCTTCCGTCTCCTTGAATCGAAAGCGTTTTATAGGTCAACCACTTTCGACCCCGGACGAAAGTTACCGCCCCCTACTCCCCCCCCCCCTTCCCCCGGTAACCCTCGGATCGATCTTACCGCAGACGTAGTCATAGGCTCCAATTACTAATCGACGCATGATATCTTCGCGCGACGCACGCCCTGCAACCTTCCCCGGAGTTACGGCTGGAAGATTAACGCAAGTGCTGTTAGCACACCTGTTCATCCAATCCCCGGTGCGACGCTGTTTGTTCAGTATCCTCTATCTCTCACTCTCTTTCTCTCTCTCGCGCGCGCGGAAGCACGCATACACGCCCGGCGACGTGTCGCGTCTCGTGAACGAGCGCAAACACGCATGTGACGCGTTCAATGAATCGTGCATTGGTTCGCGCGACGAATCTCGTCGCGGATCGGTCGAAGGCGCGACCGATTTCGATGAACCTTGTCGAGCTGTTTCCGAGAGAATTGAAACTCGACGATGATGCGTCCAGAAATCGAGTGACCCACTCGCCGAGCTCCCAACCGGAGAATTGCAGAATCCCAAAGAGTCAATTCCAGGTTTCCAAGCTCCATAAAAAAGAAAGGGATGATTCCTGAGGCCACTGGAAGTAACCCTTTCCTTTGCGGAAATGTTCCTCGAAGCTTCGTTAAGGAGTTATTAACGAAAAACACCTACCAATCACAGCGCGGCTATAGTGATTCCGACTCACCGACAGGCACGTTACGCGTGGCGTTACCATTGGTTGAGCCGAATCCGTCCGCTATAGTCGCGCTCTGATTGGTCCGTGTTTTTTTGATAGTAACTCCGTAATAAAGCCGCGGAGAACATTTTCACACAGGAAAAAGTTACTGCAAACGACACCGGGAATCGCTGGCAAGTAGCTGAAACTATTGCAATCTTGAAATAATAGATTATTGAAAGGTACTGGCATTATTGTGTATTTATTTCACGGAGTAAGTACAAAATGAACGAGTAGCTGGACTGAATGCTAGAAATTTAGTAAAACTTGCTGAAATGCTGTTAGAATATTTTTTGGGCAAACTGTGAGTACACCAAAGAAGTCCTTTGTTAACACGGTACAACGTTAAACAGACCGAAGACGAAGCGAGCGAAGCGTCAGGTTGACGATTGCCGGACGATCCATCAAACACGACACGCTGAAAGAACGGGATGCACGAGTTTGACAAGATTTAGCGATTGGGGCAGGCAGATTAGAGTTCTAGGACCGCTTCCCGGGCCGGACCAGATGTCGCAGACACGAGTCGAATGTTTGGGATGTTTGCCTGTTGTGTATCTATCCATCGCAGTCATCGAACAATGCCCGCGGGCGACGCGAGAATTCGCTCCGGGCGAAACAGAAACACACAAAATGAGAATGCTCGAAGCGTTTAATCCTATTTGAACGGAAGCCGTGTAACGCGGAATTTCCTGACTCCTGCAACGCGCGTTCCGGCGAGAGTTTCAGGTCGCTCGGTGGCTGCGACTTACGTCTAATTCCAAACATGGACCCATTATAAAATATGCAGCCGGAACATTTTCTGCGCATACGTACATACGACGAAGTTCAATATATCTTACACGCTTCGTTACTTACCGGGGCGTCTTATAAAGCGCGCTCGCGCGTCGAACACACAGCCTGCATAAACAAGGGGACATGCTCGCGTTAGCCAGCTACAGTGAGTCCCAAAATGATCGGCACGGAGGTACAGGTTTCGTTTTGAACATATCTTTGTTCAATTTCTTGCTTCGAATTTGTATTTTTATTGTAAAATTGGTCAAACATTTCAGTTAAAATTGACGCTTGTACACGAAGCTGGAGACTTCGGTAAGTCGTTTTCCAGATTTTCTGCAGCCTGGTATAATAAACAGGTTGACCCGGGGATAAAAGACTTTATACAGTGAATTCTCGATATATGTCAACAATAGGAGACATATTCCGAGCCGTGTTATGTTTACACTCCTCGGCGTTCGTGACCCCTCGCAGGGTATACCCCGCGATAGTGGGGATAATTCCGCGACGTTTATCGTCCAGGCCTTGCCGCCGTATATAGAGAAATCACTGTAACCTATAAAGTTGAGCACGCATCTCAAGAGTTTCGGCAGTGAAATGTCAAAAATCTCGGAAGGTGGTTAATCGTTTTATATTTTCTGATCACGGCTACACTGTGCAGTTAGGAGATACACAGCTGTATGTGAAAAGACGTCAATGACCTTAGAAGAAACAAAATATTGTAGTATGCCGATTACTCTGACGATTTGAAGAGACGTTTCGGTGGATCACGGTGTATGCCTGCGCTAATAATTGTGAATCTGACTGTAGCGAGCACATGGCGCGAGACACGCACGCGAGGCGTGAAACAGTGGGGTTCCGGAGGCGCCTCTGATCCAGCGCTTCGCGGCTTTAAAATAATATTTTACCAGGATTATTGTCGATGGGAATGGTAAAACAGCTTACGCTTCGCAGTCGAGCGAGCAGGGGCATTATGCAAACCGAGTTCACCCCTCGTCTTCTATCTCCGGCGTGTTGGATTCTCCCCCGGCGTCGTGCTCGTCCGTCGGATCGCCGACGCAATCGTGCTCGCGTCGCCGTCCTCTCGCCTTACACCGAAACCGGTGGGTGCTGTATACCCCTGCCCCTCGGTTGCAACCAGCCCCCGACATTCTCTTCATCCCTTTTCGCCGGGGCTTCTCATTAGGGAAAAAAGATATCCTTCGACAAAGGTATCCTCAGGTGTGGGTCCCGTTGTTCTTCAATCCGTTATTCGAAGGGAACGAATCGAATGCGTCTGGCCTTATTGTCCCTCAGGTCCGCGTCGCGTTTTCCTATAATTAACGCGTGCACAATTAAGTGGCAGCCGCCTGTCTGACGAAGGGTCGAATAAAACAAAAAACGAAATAGTAAAGAGATGCCAGCCGCCACTACCCCCCACCCCCCTCCGTGTGCTCACGCGTCTCTTATTTTTCTTTCGACGGGATATTTTCCGAGCCATCCGTCGCTTCTAATCGAGTAAAAAGGTCGTCGTGATAAATTAGAGCCAGGGGACGCGCCTCCGTATCGTCCTTTAGTCGGTTGGAAAAAAACAATCGAGAATATCCATTATGCTGTTTCACCAGCGCGCCAGAGGGGGAACGAGCACCCACCAGCGCCTTGTCTCCGAACTTCTCCCAACATCGGTGACATTTTCACCCTTGCGATTTCTATCTTTCCGGCGTGGCTCGTCCCCGTCCGGATCCTTTCACACCCGCTAAATCCTTCTCTCCACGCCCTTGGCTGCGCCGAGGTGACGGGTTTCCTCGTTAGGAAAGAAGCTAACCGTCACGACGACGCCAACGACGACGACGACGACGACGACGACGTTCGCCCAGAACGAACTGCCGGTGGTCGTCATGGCGACGGGTATATCTGGCGAGTGCCAGGGGCAGGTGCTAGCCGAGTTATGATTCGACGTGTTACCCGGCTGATATACATGCGTCAAACGGTGTGTAGCAGCTCGTGCACCGAGCCCGTACACCTGCGCGACGTGTGTCCTGTCCACCGTCTCCTCGCTTCTGCTACACCGAGTATTTATCGCGGCGCCGACGATCCGCTTCGGAGGAGGATCATTCTAGATCCTCTCCGCAGGTGTTAGTCTCTCCCGGCTTCGGCTCGTAAAACTGGGTTACGCGTCCGAGCATCCTCGCCCGGAGACATCGTGCCGAATTTTCAAGCTTATTGATTCCCCCCACCCTCACCCCCCGGATCCACACCCACGAGTGACACAGAAACGACTCTGACCCCCTTGTTACATGCGCGGGATGTCGTTACTTTGATGTCGACACGGTGGTTTTGCTGATGCGCGTACGTAAAAGCTCGCCTTTGACGATGCAGATAAAGTAGCAAGCAGTCGCTCCGCCCAGTCAGAAGTTCGTTACGAGAGCCGGTGACATTTTACCTCCTCTCAGGTGGAGCTCGCCGGCGTACGCGTCCGCGGAAGGTGTTCTGTTTTTCAGGAGAGACGACCGTAAAAGTCTCCAGCACGGTACACCTGGCCCCGTGATCGGAAACGGTCACGGTTTCCGCCGATTCACTAACCGTACCCTGCCTCCAACGTGTAGATATATTCTGCAGCTTTGTCTCGTTCCATCTTCGCTCGCCTGTCTCTCCCGAAGCGGCCTCCCATCGATGGAAGAAGATCGAACGAACGAACCGTTCTAACACGAACGGCTCCTTCAACCTGCAGACGTTCCACCTACCAGATGGAAAAGGTTTCCCGGGGCTTAAATGGATTCAGCCGTACCCCTCTTCGCTTTCTTTTACTATCTCTCTCTCTCTGTCTCTCTTGCTGTATATTAATCAAACTATAAGTGGATACATTTATTTAGCTGAACCCGACGCAGTACACAGCTTAAGTCGCTTCGATCTCTACAAATTGTGGCTTAAAACTTTTGCCTTTGCCCTTCCCGTACCGAGATTTCAGCCATGCGCGATCAACTTCGAAGAGATTCCGGGGAAATGTGATTTCACTACCGGAGGATTTTCCTCTCGGAGTAAATCCGAAGTTATTCTTCAAGGGTTCGGTCGTTGACTTTTAAGTATTAGTTCACTTTTAATGTACCAGTCGACGTGGTAGAATCACATTTCAACGTTTAGCAATTTATTAAACGCGGAGACGATTAATGCAAGAGTCAGACGAGAGAAATAATGTCTACGCTTAGTGGTGCCTCGGAAGGGACAGTGAAGCGTAAACAGAAACTTGATAACTCAATAAGATTTTTATTTCGACATTATCTATCTCTTCTCTTCTTATATTTCGTTAAATATCCATTTCATAAACAGCTTCATATACGTTCGATGAATCAATCACGCATAAACCGGCCCGGCTAAGTACACACCGTTCGATACTACTGCGTGCCTAAACCGGCTGAATATTTCATAGAACCCATCTACCGAATGTCTGATGCCTAGAAAATTCTAGCCACGCGTTTAAAAACGGTGCTAAACAAAACGGAGAAAAACGATATCATCGACACGATTTCCAGCGGCGAACTGTCAGGAAAAAATATTCGAAAACTAATTACGCTTTCCAAGGCTGACTTTCGTCTCCCTGGACTCGCGCCGGCCCGAAGAAAGTTCTGTCGATTGCGGGTTTTTTTTTCCCGGTGAATTCAACTTCCGATCCCGTTCGATTCGTTCGCGGCGGATCGTGGCGACAGTGGTCGAAAGTTTCCGGCCTTTTTCACGGTGGCAACGGCCGCTTGGGGATTCGTCGACGTATACAGTCGTCCGAGCCGCAGGAATTACGTTGAACGGGATCGCGCGTGTGTACATACATCAGCCGCCGTCAAATATTGATTTTCCTTCATGGATATGACAATGATTTGTCACCGTGGACCAGTCCGGCCGCGCATACAAAAGTTTACGGGATCGTCGAGCAAACAGAATGCGTGTTTCGTGGCCGGGACGCGAGGAGACGATGAGGAGTCGTCGACGTCGCCGACGACAGCGACGACGACCCGAGGGGGTTCCGCCTCCGGAATCCCAAAACGAGAGGCTCGATTTTTGTTTACCGGTGGGGTGGGGAGAGCCACCTAGCCCTGCCGGAGACTATTTTGCGAGTGGAGGAACGTCAAACACCGGAGCATTATAACGAAGTTCCCCACAGCCAGGTAAAACCTCGAATCTGCCGTACCGAACTTCTCCTCGAGTCTTGTTTCATTTCACGAGTCGATCAATCCGATATATTCTCCAACGAAGGATCCGTTCCCTATCGCCGGAACTTTCCATTTCCTCGGGAAAGCCAATGGCAACATCAGCCGCCGTTATCCTTTGGATCGTGGCTCTTGAGGAAATCGCAGGATTTCTTCTTGTCGCTAGGCGATCCCGATGACTTCGTTGCAAATTGGCCGGGTATCTTCAACAAAGATACCTCTCGGCCCTCTCGCGCGTCCTTTTCTCGAAATCGAGAGTCCATTTACGTCGTGGCGGCAGATACGAGAATCTGAAGCTGCCTCAGACTCTGTGAACCCCCTCTCCGCGTGTACGCGAACGTTCAATCAGACGGTGCCTGGCGTCTGAAATGACTTTATCGCTAATTCGTTTAAGTTTCGACCGCATCCTCTTAGGGTAGACATTTCTGAGGGCCGTCTAGGCAAGTAGGAGATCAACGCTGCTACCTCGCAATACCCTTGGTTAATTAGATGCGACTACACAAAAGAGGAAGGCAAGAGGAGAGAGCGCGTGCTGAGTAGTGGCTTAACAGAGGGAACAGTGGCGGCGTCGCTGAACAGCCCGAAGGTGAAATTCCAAGCAGTTGCTTATTACACCGTGGCCTTCCATTTAACGCAGTCGGGCTGGACACGCCGGGGATCGCTTTAAATAGATTCCCAAGCGCCGTGGTCCTGTGCACCGGTTCGCGTACCTCGAACTCGCTCACCGGAATCGTCCGAAAGATTCCCGAAACTTTCGCTTTGTGATCTCTCCCCGCTGCGAAATTGCCGGAGTTTCCATTTAAATAGTTTACCGGTGTTCGGGGACCGAACGCGCGCAGGGTCCTTCGTTTCGGTAATATCCAGGCTAATTAGATACAATTAGAGAGGCAGCTTTTAGTTCGTATCCGCCTCCGCCCGAACAGAAATTTCGTACTTTCTTTCGCTCGCCCCCGGGCACCGACTCTCTTCGCTTCTTCGTGGTTACTTAACAATCTGAAAAAATTAGTACTCATTTTTCTAACCGGTACCTCGCGTCTGTGAAGCTATTTCTCGTGCTGTAAACAAATTTATTAGGCTCGCTCGTGACGAGTCGGGCCTCGGTAGCGCCGGGGTTAAGGGTTGAACATTATTTGTGGTGGATAAAGGCGATACTTGAGAGGTGGATACAGAGTCTCGAGACGATTGATTGCCGTTGGCAGCCGGACCGGACAGTTTAATGATCGATCGAAACGGATTTCCGGCATAGCCGCGCAGTCGAATCTACAGAATGCAATTAATGAACGCGCCGCGATCGATTTAACTGGATAATCTCGACCGCAATTTTAGCATCGGGCTCCGTCAGAATTCCTTAGCTCCCTGCTCGTCATCGCGCCACGCGCTCTTTCGTCCCACGAGCCTGAATAATTGAGTTTCCTAAGGGCGGAGAGCGGGGGACCAGAAATTGGCCAGGTTAAAATGAATTAGCGACGAACAGGGACACGTCGGCCTCACCCAGCGTTTTGTTTCAATTCCAATGCGTTCCAGAAGATAATTGCTGGAAGCCGACTGTCATACAGAAATGGAACTCACTACCGACTGCACGAATCTGTCGTGCTCTCATTATTTTCGCTTTCATTTATTTTTTTTTTTTGGGATAGCTGTTTCTCCCGTGATTCGTATTAGTCGAAAGCGAAATGAACTGTAAGGGCGACGAATGAATATAAAAGTACGGAAATATAAAGATTGCATTTCCTATGTAGAAAACATAAAAGATCCTAACCCGCTCATTATAGAAACCGAAGTGCCCATTAAATAATAAAAAGGATATACCGCGGTGTACTTATTTCTCATCTATGCTCGTTAAGGAGGTGCTTCAAAGATCGAAATTTATGGATAATTATCGGCGTCTTGTAATTAATAGCTCCACCGTTATCCGGCCCTTCGGTCTTAAAATATGAACGAAGTTTTAAATAGGGCGACCAACAAATACCATTATTCTATTAATTAACATCCCTGCTATCAGCGAAACCGAATACCGAACTCTGAAAATTTGTATCCACAGGTCCGAACATAATTAACTTCCCTAGCACTACGAGTTCCCATTCTTCAATCAAACTAACACAGCATGATCGAATTAACATTGGACAGAGAGAGAGAGAGAGAGAGAGAGAGAGAGAGAGGCATCTTTGCGAAAACTGTTTTATAGTTTTAGATTACACAGGCGCTCCAGTTTCGATGCCAGGCCCTAACCTTCATTTCGAAGCGTATCGATTCGTTGTAACACTGTTGCACGCGAGCCGCAGTTAACTCGAACATTAATTAAACGGCGAATAACTGAAATAAGGTTGCAGCATAACGCGGGACCGATACATGCTCCGCTCTGTAAAATAGGGATCGGCGAATTTGCATTCCGAAGATGATGAAGTGTTTTCAAACGCTAATAACGATCCCCAGAGATTCCACAATTTCGGAGATTGTTTTGATTTCCGGCGAACGAATCAAATATATTATTGCAACAGCGATAGAAGCATCAATTTCAGAATCTGTTTTTCTTGGTTTTGTAGTTTCGGTAGCGGCTGTAACTCGTTATCTTTCTCCCCCCTCCCTCACAAGACCAATATGTATCGAATATCCGAAAGTACATCGCGCAAACGGTTATGCAGCATTTTCCCGGGGAAACTTTCGGTTTTTTTTTTCGTTCGTTGCAGGATAACGCCGAAAGTACCGACCGCGACAGAACAGAAAACATGGGATTGCGATTGCCGCCCCGGGGGTCATGATTCCCCATTCTTTTTTTTTCCCCGGCGGCCAAACATATCGAACGCGAAAAATATTGTAACCGGCAACATGCAATTTTCGTGGGTCGAGAACGTCGCCCGGGGGATTAGCCATACAATCGTCGACAAGGCAGAGATACTCTTTCGACGTGACGGCCTGATTTCGGATGTGCATCGCTTGTTATCGCGCGAAGAACGAAGCTATTTGACACGTCGCCGTCGGAACGAGAAAAGGGCGTCGAAACGCGTTTACGTGGGAGTCGCGTGTCGTTGTGAACGAACGATGGAGTCCTCTCGAAGCACATTCTTATTTCCCTCCTTTTCACAATCATACCCCGATGAATTTTTCATCGAGCATTTCCCTTAACAACGTACGAATTAAACTGGACCGTCTGCCGTGCACAAACAGGATATCCATGCCTACTGAATTTCATAATTGCAGTGATTTCTCTATATGAGGCCTGGATGATAAACTTCGAATTATCCCCACCACCGCGGGGTATACCCCGTGAGGAGCCTGAAGCTATGGTATGTCTCCTGTACGATACGCGACGCTGGTAAGACCCTTGTTATTGACATATATCGAGAATTCACTGTATGTGGCTTTCTACTCGAGTTTCCTGGCTTCCGAGAATCATCCGAACAACGAAGATGTAACATTGAAACTAGCGAGCACTAAATGAATAAGAATTCAATTCTTCGACCGTTTGGGTGGTCAACCAAAAAATTAATTTCACGATTTCTTCAAAATTTCAGCAGATCTAAAATAAATACCTGAAACATCCAGACAGGTCCGGTAGTTTTACCCCTAAATAATTCGCCAGAGGAGTCGGTGGTAATTGCGCGGGAATTATGCAGCAGGCTACCCGCGAAGCAATTTTCAGGTTCTGCTAGTTTCGCGGAGAAATCGGGCAACCAGGAAAACGACCCGCGTTTGCCAGAGCGTGCAAACACCGGATAGCCGATAACGAACGAAGTATCGACTTATTGTACCCCCCAGACTGGCCCAATAAATTACTGTTTAAACTTGGTAATCAGGCGGTTTCGATTAAACGCGAAACAAACCGGCGGTAAAATGATGGAAGATTACCGATGATTAATTACTCTTCATTCGTGCGGCAGCTTGTTCCCGATGGAATTAAGAAACCCGAGCGAGTTCGGCTCGCCGCTGATGGGAACTCGCGCTAGGTCCCATCAACTCCGGGGCCTCTCCTAATAACGCGAACCGCAACATTATCCTTGCTGTACGCTTCGATACGCACAAACGATGCTTTCGCGATTTTATTTTTCATTCTCTCTCTCTCTCTCTCTCTCTGTCTCTCTCGTTCTCTCGTACTTTCTCCGTGTCGGTTTCCATCTGCCTCCTCTTCTCGTTGATGGCGATGCTCTCGATGTATGGAGAGTGGCGAGCGCAAAAAGCCGAGGCTTCGTGCTCGGTAACCGGCGCATAAAATCGAGTATCATGGTTCTCTGGTAAACCGTACGCCGGTCCCGGGACATCGATCAATCGGTAAATTTTCGCAACGCATGACATCCTAAGGCGTTTTTGCCGAGCGCGTCGGATATTGGATTTCCGTGTGGCGTGTACCGTTGTACATGGCCCGCAGGAGCTGATGGCTCCACGGGATAAAGAATCCTTCAGGATGGATCGGACCGTTCGAGTAACACGTTGCGATTGATTTTCCGAAGATGGTTTCGATCGGGCCGGACAGGAGACAAATTGCTCGAATTCACTTCAAATTCTCGATCGATCCGACGCGACGACTCGCAAACCGACGCTGTTTGGCCTCTCGAAACTCAAAACGGCCGACGTCGCGACGGAGATCCTGTTGATGCTCCGTCGATTCCGAAAACGTGTTTTTAGAGTCCTATACCCGGCGAGTAGCATCCTAACTCGTACAGCTGGTGATAGCTCCATTGTTAAATTTTTACTTTGAATGGTCAGTACGTTTGCTCCATTCTTATAAGAATTGGACAAAGTAGCTCGTCATTAGTAACATTTTTGATTTTTAATACAGCTGCATTCTCGAGAAAATATCTCACGACCCAAACAATGTTCATGGAACGATTTTCAACACATTCTGTCTAAGAAAATGTGAGTTTGCACGCTAACAAGGAAATAATGGTAGACGGTCTTATTTTAATCCTTCTTTCAACTCTTTTATGAAATTTTATTAGTCGCAAAAATAGAACGTTCCAGAAATTTTTAAGAAATGTATTAAAAGGGTTGAGGCTCTATCGATCATCGTTCTCCAAATATTATCAGTGTACATGACTTGTGTCTTCCAGTAACTACAGTGTTTATCCCAAATGCCTAAACGATAAAAGTCCCAAAACTATCCCCACTGTCGGCGGGATATACCCAGTGTGGGGCCCGAAGAGCTCGAGGGACCTCGAAGAATAGTATCTCCTGGACGATATATGTCCCTGGCTAGGCCCGTGTTTTAACTCGTATCGAGTAAACACTGTACAGCTTATTTTGTGTATGAGGTTGTGTATGCTTCGAACACGAATGAACTAAAAATTGATTTGGGTGTTGAAGACTGTTGAACGGGAAGGAAGAATTCATTGAACGTTGAACGAATAGGTTTGAAGTAATTGTTTTAGTGTCAAGCTCGGCGTCGCGTTATGACGTATGAAAGCGGTGATAGGATGTAATCCTTCTTTCGAGCTTTCTGCAGCTTTCCGCAGGCAATGTCACGGTTGGCCCCGCGAAACGAATCGTTAAAGAAGGAACGCGGACCGCGCGTTCCCGAATGACAAGAGAAATATTTAGGTTCTGGTACGCGAGCAGCTCAAAGAAGTCTGCCCGCGGCTGGCGTATTTCACTGCGCGTCGCGACGCTCGCGGGATCGTTCATCACGCTCCCGGTGATTTATGCAATTATGCGAAGCACTTACGAATTCCTTCGTGAATATATCTATTTAGCCGGTTAATGATACGCACCGCGTGCACCGGGCACGCTAATTACGAGAAAAAAAGAAAAACGAGAGAGACGCACAAGGGAATATCAAAATTTCAGCTGAAAGAGCTAGAATTATTCCCGGGGAAATTATTAGGTACCACGGCGAAACATCGCGCCGGTTATTCCTAATGAAGATAATTTTCGTGCAGGCTCCGCTAAATCGAAAAATTATTCATAACAATTAACTTCCGTTCGCCGATTTCAAACTTATTATAACGTCGATCCAGCCTTTCTCTCGTTCTGAAACCGTTCAACGATACATCCGGTAAAAACGCGTGTCGGTTTGTTAAATAAATTATTTTTGTTAGGAACTCCTTTCCCAACTTAACCTGTTTAATTTAACTTATCTTAAGTTTACCTCATTTACCTTTGTAAATTATATTCACCGCTGTAACATCGCGGTACAAATTAAAATTATTTCATAGAAATTCATGGAATTGTTTAATAATTCTATGATGCGAGGGACAACCATGTATCATGAAATTGTCGAGTTGTTTAATACCGGATCAGTTCCAAAAAGATCCCGAAGCCCGTTTGTGCTTTTACAATTTTCGGTTTGTCTCGCCAGAGGGCACTGTTGGAAACGCTGAGTCGGCGAACACGTAATCGGCATTTCAGGTGGAACGGAACAAAACGAAACGGTCCGGTTGCAGCGAGAAAGAAGAGAGGGGTGGACCGCGTTGCTGTTGGCGCGGCACTGGGCCGCAGGTGTGAACTCGCTTGTCACGTTCCCGGAGATTTATATTATTATGCCGGGCGGTGTTTGTTAAGCCTTTACATAATCCTCGGCGCGTTATAGCCTGTCGTTGGGGAAGGGGTTGGGGAGGGGTGACGTAGACAAAGAGGGGCAAAGGGGGTCTAGTTCGCGACTCCGCGAAAGGAGCAACGTTCGAACGAAAACATTGAATCAATAATCGGGGTTGCACGTTTCGCGGAGGAGAACGGTTTCTCGCGTTTCCGAAGGCGAGTTCCGACGCTTCAGCACGGAACGATCGGACACGGCGAATGAAAGAGAGAAAGAGGAGAGGAGAGCAGGAAGGTTTCTTCCCTCGTTCCTCTTTTTTTTTTCCACCGCGGGAGCATATTTTAGCGTGTCAGCTGGCTGCGGGAACGGCGTACGACCGAGTCGTTTGTCACGCTCCTAGTGATTTACACAATTACGCGGAGTACTGTTTGCTAACAGCGTGTAGAACGCGACGAGAGAGGGTCGCCGAAGCGGCAGAACTCTCCCTCATGTGAAAGAGCCCGCCTCGCTCGCTCACTTTACCGACTCCACCCGAATTTGTATTAGTGGACACATTGTGTGTCCACGCCGGGCCCTGTGGAAAGAGATGGCGAAGGAGTGGGAGAGCCACGTCGCGTTACCTACATAGCAATTAAGGTAATGTCGCTTTCGGCGGTCCGGTCGACGGACGCAGAGCGGTTTGTCTTTCTCTTTGACCGACTACGAGAGCCACGTCTATTTACCCGCGAAACTGCCCGCGCCGACATCATCCCGCCCCTCCGGTCGGGCTCGCTTTCAATATTAATTGAAATAATTGCGAAAGCTGTTTTGCGCGAGACGAGCAATAATCACAAAGCTAACTTGCGTGCCGCTTCGGCTATCCGTTCCACCGTTACCGACGCGGTATTAAATAACCCTGGGGTTTATTCATCTCTCTCTCTCTCTCTCTCTCCTCTATCCCTCTTCTTTTTGGAATTAAAAAATTGTCCAAGCTCTCCCGAGGAACGCTTATCTCATCCTTCTTCATCCCACGATCCTGCGCTCACCCGTGATCGCGTCTCTCCAGCTCGTTGATTATTCAACGGATTCGACCAATTATCGCGCGACGTCATGATCCGTTCGACTCGTTCGAGCTCTTTCGTGGATTATTAACGCGCTTGGCTATAAAGGAATAACCGACCGAGAATGATAATTGATGGCACGGTATCGCGGCTATTGAACTCACCCATCGATCCATCCACGTTCGTCGTTACGCTCGTGATCAGGACGCTTTGCGGCTTTGACTCCTGCGCGCGATTGCCGAACGATCGTTTAATAATTGATCGCTAAGCCGGCCGGTCGAATAGGCTTCCGATTTTTCATTAAATCGTTACGACAGTGTAAAGCACGTTTCACGGGAAATGTTTCAACGAATTCTCTTATTTGTTGCGAATAGATCTTGTCAACATGAAACTTTTCCGAGTCAGTTGCAGGACGCAAGCGTAGACGATTATTCCTTCTTTCGATCATTTTAACGATTCACAAGTACTACGGTGTTCTTAACGCTAGGTTTACGGAGCACTAAAAGTGACTATTTTTCATTACTTTATAAAAATAACGAGAAAGACTTTTTTTTAAAGAAATAAATTTGTAGAATAATTCCTCATGGATGTGTCTTTCGGGTCTTGATAATTGTAGATTAAAAATATTAGAACCCGTCTATTTTAACTAGTGTTAAAATTATCCGATATTTTTATTGTTTTCGTGCACCCCGGATTGAAGCAAGTCCCGAGACAGTTCCTGGCCGCGGCGAGAGGATGCGCGCCGTGCAACGCGTGCACGAGATCACATGCATCCCCGGTTCAATTAAGGTTTCACGAGGCGGCTTATTAGGAGATGTTGCGCGTGATAAGAATCTTATTACGCCGGCATTGATTCGTCGGAGATTCACGGGCGAGCTTCGGGGGAGCGTCCGCCGTGTAACGCGCCTTTACTTTGCGAAACTGCGAGACAATTAACACGGGGACGGTGACGGGAAACAGGGAATCACTTTGTGTGAGAAACTTTACGCGTTCGTTCCTTGCGTACGACCGACCACGTTGGTTTTATAATTTTAAACGCTCCTACTCCCCGATTGGATTTTCATTTTTATAAAGCGTCTCTTCAAGCAGAGTTCACGTGTAATAATTTGTTGCATGACGGATCCGAAAACTGTAATTAAAGTATATGTAATACCTGCTCAAGTATCGTTAATCAAAGTTTTGTTAATTTTCTGTTTACAAATCTTCTGAAGGGAAGGGCTAAAGTTTCTTTGGATAGAGGACTCGACAGAAATTGTACGGGAGAACGTAAAAGTTTTTATTTTTCGGGATCTCGGATGCAGATGGAATGCAGAAATATGTGCAATGGCAGTCGTCGCGAGATCTCGAAAGACGAAAATCGAGGCGAGAGAGAGAGAATCGGAGCAATAAGAAGGATCATCAGTGGAACTGTAACCGTAGTAAAGTTAAACTGCCACTTCGGTCGCCTTAAAGCCCCTGATATTACGGAGTCAGCGGGATAATAAACTCGTCTCTGATATCAAAGCACATTTATCATCTGCTCAACGACCCTCGTCGTGCCGGTTACCCAGTTGCCTAGCTTCTATCGACGCTCAGCGTCGAAAATAACAAGATCGCCGAAAATTCTCCGTCCGTTTATAGCCTGGCTTCGTTGGGACGGGTCATTTCTGCCACTCCCCGATGACTGGAGGATAATGACGGTCATGGCGTCTCTGCGGGCCCGATTGGCCGATTTAAGATCGAACCTTCGAATCTTCTCGGCGAAATGGATTTCGAATCTCATTGTCGCAGCGTGAAAAGCGTCTCGGGCCGTCAATCCATCCGCTCGCTGGTCTCGTCTATCTGCGGCAAGGTGGTCTGCGGTTTATCCCTCATTACGTGCGATTCGTTTGCGGTACGGACACTCGCATCGCGCGATTTTCTCTTGTTCGTTTCGCCCCGGTCCGAGAGAGAGAGAGAGAGAGAGAGAGAGAGAGAGAGAGAGAGAGAGAGAGAGAGAGAGAGAACGGTCCGGCAGAGTTCGTGGCCGCACACCACCTTCTTCCGACGACCGGCGCCGCAGTTATTTATCGATTTGCAACTCGCCTCGAAGCACGTGATAACAAGGCCCACGGCGAGAACGAGCTCTGTGCCGGATCGTTGCCTATTGCCGTGAAATCCATCGCCGCGGATAATACACGTACGCGAACCGTGAGTCATTTCGGCCAGACTGGAATCTCGCCCCTTCCTAATAAGCGCACCTCGGATATTTCAAATACGAAAATAAAATGCGGAATTCTGCAGAAGATACTCGCTCCGACTATTCTTCTCGCGTTGATCATCGATCGTAGTTGGACAAACTGTTGTTCACAATTGTGATGTGCGTTTCTTTCGGTATTACAATCATTCGCATTAATATCTACTGCTCTTGGTAGCGTTCATTTTTCTTCATTTTCTCTCTTTTCCTTTTTCTTCTTCTTCAGTGATTCACCTGCAGAGGTAGAAGATAATTCAGACAGTAATTTCTCACGGTAAATCTTGGCTTTGCAGTTTCGCTTTATTATGTAAATCACTTCGATTACCAGCTATTAATGTATTTACTACGAAGAAAGAAATATGTTCTGGTTGATACGATAAATATTGCAATCATTATTCTTTTCTTAAGTTTTATCAAATCCGGAACACCAGGGAATCAAACGTTCCCTCCAACAAATATATTTTTTCTCTCGTTAAAAGCAGCTGCTGAGATAGCCGTTCCGTAACGTTCCACTTTCAGGGGTTAGATAACGTATTGTGAATGCATCCGGGAGCACCGAGTCATAACATTCTGTATTCCGTTCACGATTACGGGAAACGGACGATTTTCTCTTTTAGCGTAGAAAGCTTTTAGCCTTTTCGTGTCAATAATTACAATATGTGCTTAGATTATGCCGGAAGGGTCGGATTCCTCTTGCCAACCAAATGTAATTGAAAAGAGGAATAAATTCGTTGTTCTATAGTATTTACAAAAAAATATGTCATTGTTCGTGAAAAATATTCAATTTTCAGGAGCGATGTCGAACAGAAAAATTGACGGAGGACTCAAACTTGGTCGTATAATATTTTATACAAACGCCAGGGTCGCCTGTATCCCAAAAATGGCTCACCTTTTCAATTCGATAGACTCAAAAATGAATTACAAAAGCTTAAAATCAGATTTTCTAACTCGATTCGACGCAAGTGCGTCGCTGGTTGGCGATTCGATGACGAGAAGCTGGAATCGAGCGGCTCCGGTGGAAGAGAGGAGCTTCTCGTAACGAATCGCCACAATTAAGCTCGCAATTATTCGCGCCGAAGACTATTCCGTCCCCTCCGGTTTCCCCCGTTCCGTTAATTTAATTTGCCTCATGGGAGACGTTGCCCGAAGGAAAACGATCGACGAGATTGGAATCTGTGGCAATGAAGTATTGAGAATCCATTTTTAAATGCGTTTTATCGGTCCCGCAGCGGACGCGGCGCTCCGCATTGCATCGCATCGCATCGCGCTGGTGAATGTATACGACGCCGGGAACTTATCCCGAACGAATTGCACTTAGTCCGGCCGATACGACTAACAATGCTTCTGCCGGGTTGCTATATAAATCGCGAACACGGCTAATGTACCCGACATCCATGGAATACTTAACCGCGCCTTTCGGCGTCGCAGCGAGCGCCGTCGACGAGTTAAATATACAACCATCACTCTTTCGACTTGGAGCGGCAATTATTCAGCCGTTCAAAGTGATCCGAGATACACAGGGTGAGAGAGCTAGGGAGAGAAAGACAGAGAGAGAGCTGTCCTCCGCGTCGAAGGATGTCGCCGTTGACGGGTTTCAAAGGAACCATCCTCCTGTGCCGTCACAAAAGCCTCTGGAACTTGTATTGCTCGTTCGATCGGCAAGGAATTCCGGCTAAACCGTGGATTCCCGATTATTTTTAGCTCAAAGTGTTCCGCGTTTCGCCGGGGCGCTTTGCTATTCCAGATCTTCGTGTACATTGGTCCCTACGAGTAACGTATAACGAGAACAATCGATGCACGCCGAGTCTTTCGCGGCGAAATCGACAAACTTCGACGCCAGACAATATTCCTGCCATCCTTCTGTCGCGCTAGAGATCTGTTTCTTCTCAATCTTTCAACCCTTCTGCGAGCAGACTCTCAATCTTCCAATGACAGTTAATCGTGTTATCGTTAAATATAAAATTCTAATATTTCGATTTGCTCGAACGTTGCTCGCATACTGCACCACGTCATGAATCGCCCATCCACTTTATACTTTTATACCGTTATCTCCTGCGCATCTGTCACTTTTGCACCCTTATCGTCTCGCGCCATAAACATTGCAGAGATGGACGATTTATCAGTGCTCGGTATCTCGACGATGGATCTAAATCGATCCATTGTTTGTAAAACACGTCTTGTCCAGAATGACCTCCAAAATGTTTACCGCGTCTCTGCATCTCCTCTGCTCTCATTGCTCTTTTCCCAACCGGTGTTGGCGGTGGAGTTCGCGTAATCGCGATACTTAAATCTTAATTAACTCGAGTCCGTTGCGCGAAGCTCACGAATCTCTGGGATTGCTCGCGGAATATTCGCAACGTATAGGCTTGCGAGCTGAGGCCTGCGAGCGAGCGGCGAAGCGAGAGTCAGCGGAGCGGGATCGCAAAAGAAAAACAGCGTTTTTGTCCATTGTCTCGGAGGCAGCGCGCGTCTATCTCGGACGGATCGCGAGCGATAAATCGTTCCCGATTCCTCGGCTTCCTCCGGTCGTCCTCGCTGTCAACCGTAGGGATCGTGCGACTCGCCGTGTCGCGGACTTCCGGTCGGCGCAGGTGCGTGTTACACGCGTGAGCGGCCATTGCAGGCCGCGGACAAAAGGCACACGCACCACGTCCGAAGCATGCAGGGCGTCGTACGTATGCACGAATACTTCGACCAATCGCGAGCCTCCTTTTCAGAGGCCGTTCCTTCGGAAAGCTGCGCCAAGGTGTGCGGAGAGAAACGTGTACAGGCCAAGGGCGTGGTTCTTCGCGATTATTTCGTTCATCGAGGACAGGGAGACGGGGGCTCGCCTCTATGATTATGTCTGTGCATACTTCTCGGAACCAGAACGACAACCGCCATGTAAAACTGGTGTGTTACCTCGAAGACGCTCCAACGGCTTCGATAACAAGGCGATAAGATAGACGAGTGCTACCGTCTCGCGGATCTGGAGGATGTAACGCAGAGAAATTATGCCGACAGATGTAACAGTTAGGCGACTGTCAATTCTTCTCTGCCCACTGGTACAACTCCCAAGCAGGGTCTAAACGGTTCGATCCTTGGTCTCGATATGTTGATTATCCCCACCTCTGCAGGATCATTGTTCTTTTCTGAGAAGATTTCCAGGACAAACGGCCTCTATCTATCTTGGAATACCCTCATCCGCAAGGCATCCGCGAGAACATCGGTGCTGGGGATTCAAGGACACTGGATCTGGGAAGTGTCCACTATCGCTCGACTATCCTCGCTCTAAGAGTACTCGAGATGCCCATTGTCTCCATTTCCGTCGTTTCTTAGACTAATCTTGGCACGAGACGTGTGAACGCGGTCGCGGTCAATATCGCAGGATAAGGGGCGGCAGCACCCCGTCATCGACCGCTTGGTCGAAGTTTTAAGGTTTCCCAGTAATTCCGCGCGCATGGTGATTTCCTTCGGCGAGGACTCCGCCCTTGAATGCTCATCGGGACGTCTCTTCGAGTAACCATCGAGGGATTACGGGTAACAAGTGATTCCGCTGATACACGGCTCGCCACCGACACGGAAATCCTTCGAATAGGGTGTTCGCTCTATTGAATGGAATATCCACGGGATTTATTATCCGCACACCGCCACCGTAGACCTCAATTTATTCCGTTCCATGTTATCGGAGAGACCGGCGCGGCGTATCGGGGGCTTCGTAAAATTCGCTGACCCTTGGATTAAAAATTGATAGAAATACGGGTCCAATCAGGTGACACGAATAAATGGATACCGATCGAAAGGTAGGTTCAGCAAGGTGACGACCGAGTTTCCCGGTTGGCCGAGCTTCCTCGCCCTTGGAACCAGATAAATTCGCCCCGTCGACCTAAGAAATATTCGCCGTCGCCGGATCATAAGCACCCTCCGTCGACCGCCATCATCGACTTCGCCGTAGGTATCCCGATGATGGCGGTCGTGTGTGCCCGTGCGATCTCGCTTTAAAGGGATAACGCGTCCGGCGACTTAGCTCATAATATATTTACGGTTACCTTACGACGTTTATATATTATCCTGTTCCTGGCTGTCCCCTCCCGCGCGTCCGCCGACCCCGGCGCTGATGTATTATGCATTCCGAACGCGATGTATTCTCGCATGCGCGCGTTACACGGCTCATACATTTTTGACCTCGATCTATCGGGTTCATTTCGCGGTAGCAGCCACGTTTAGAGCTCGCGAGCACCACGACCGCCTCGGAAGAAAATGCGTGAAATCCCTTCGCGTTGCCACGAACACGTCGGTGGCAACGAACCAACGTTCACGTTCACGTTCACGTTCACGTTCACGTTCACATTCGCCGTGCCATCGACCTCTCATCTGCTCTCTCTGTCTCGCTTCTCGATCCTGCTCCAGCGATCCGTCCTTCGCTCGTTCTGCCCTCTCGTCTTCTCTCGATCTATCTTTCTCAGGCTGATCCTACGTGGTTAAGAGTTGGATTACCCTTATGGTGTTCCGCGGGCTAAATCACCTATTATGCATACCCCGGCACTTCTGCGAGTCAAGGAGAGAGAGAGAGAGAGAGAGAGAGAGGGACGAGTCGAGTCGACTCGAGTCGCGGCTGGAGCACACTGGAGCCGAGTTCTCGGTAGCTCGAACGCTCCTCTCGTTCCCGGTGGCAGGCGGAATCCTCCGCCTATTACTCCCTCATTTGCCCCGGGTCCATAGAAATGTAATTAAATCCCCTGAGCGGACGCGAAACGACGCGACGCGATCCGAGCCAGCCCGAACCCGACCCGACCCGACGCGACGCGACTCGACGACGCGAGCTGCCGCCGAGCCCGCTGACTCGTGGGAAAGTCGTCGAGCTTCCGGGTGGGGGGAGGGTGGGGTGGTGGTTGTGGGCGGCCAGGCGGTGGAGGTACTTTTGACAGGCAAGCGTTAATTAGCGCCACCAGGATCGACGACCTCATCATTTTTTTAAAGTTAATTGGGCAAGCACCGCAATTAGAGGAGAGGCGAACGCTAGAACGCGCGCAGGGCTCGACAAAGCGGGTGGTTGGGAAACACACCGGGGTTGGAGGAGACGCATCTACCGGACGATCTTCTGTTCCACTGGGACAAAGAACTTCGCCGGAGAACAGCCGCGCACAATTTTTGCCTCGTGGCCTTCCTGTTCCACCCTCCTCCAACTTTGTTTCTTCCCTCTTCCCCTTCGCTTTTTTTTTTCTACGGAACCGTGTCCCCGTGGTTGATATACGCCGCGCTTGAACACAGCGAAATTAATTTCACGTTTGCAAGACGACCGCGAGCATTCGCGGAACCGTGCAAGATACCCTGGTACACCCTCT
>CM052119.1:13449663-13466865 GCA_028454245.1 Halictus quadricinctus
GGGGCGTAGGGCTTCTGTAGGGCGCGTGAAGCTGTCGAATTTCCGAACACGTTTTCTCAAAAAACTAAACGTCATTCCAAGAAATGTTGTTCATCTTTTTTCACTTATTTTTCGAATAGAATCATCCCACATCCTACCTGTCTTGAAATAAATCTTCGTTTACTATCATATAGATTTATAGTCTCAAAATAAGAATTTGTGCAAAAACTTTTAAAATTATGTATATATATTTTGGTTGGTTACACAAGGGTTAAAGGTGTCTGAGAACATTCCTACCGAATTTTGGAAAGATCCTGGTATGATACTTCGCGATTCGAGTAAACACTGTACCGCTTAAGGGTTGACAAATTTTCTACAGTTTCAATGACTGTACAAGAAAGATCTGAAACTGTTAAAGTTGATTTTACTAATGAGTTCGAAGAACTTTGACGCATGAAATCGAGCCGCATCGTACAACAATTTCGAGAGGAAGTTGATTGGCGCCGCAACAAACCGAAATCTCGTAATCCCCGCGACCGGGACTCGTCCCGGCAAACAGTATCAAACGGAGGGTACGCGGGTCGGTGAAACAGAAACAATGACCGCGACTCGGCCGCATCAACCGTCAAGGGGGTGGAATTGAAAAAATAAAGGGTTTTTTTCCCGGAGTGGGGGATGAATGTGGCGCGGCAATTGCACCGTCGAAGGAGAGGCCCGCAAGAATTCGCGGATATTTGCGAACGCGTGCTCGCGTTCAATTCCATTCGATGTTCGCAAACACGCGCCGCGCCGTCGGCTTTATTGTGCGAGGTGCACAGCGCAGGGTGCGCGCCGGCCTGACCGCCCCGTACGTGCGTTCCAACTGTTTGGTGAATAAATGATATGTTTAGTAATACGCGCTCACTCGCGGCATTCGCCACTCACGGGGAACGAGAGAGAGGGACTGGACAAATACTCGGCCGGACGAATAAATCGAAAAAGGAAGCCGAGAAAGAGAGAGAGAGAGAGAGAGAGAGAGAGAGCCAGTGTGCGCGTTCGCTTTAACACGTTAACTGCCAGATATCATTCCCAGAGATTCTTACAAAATCAGAGTGATTTGATTAATGAAAGCGAAACTATAAATGTTAAATGTATTGTAGGAGATGCTGTTTTAACCCATTTGAATTCTGAAGATCTTAATAGAATTCGGTTTATCCAGATATGTGACAATAAAAATGAATGTCAAAAATCACTGTCAGTCATATGTGACTGACATGGCAGTTAACGTGTTAAACAGCGTAATTTCGATTCGTCGATTGTGTCGCGAACAGGAAAGAATACGACGTTGACTTATCGTTCGTTGCTTGTTTCTTTGACGGTGGTGACAAACGAGCCCCGAAGAACGATGCAGCTTCTTAATTGGGTAATAACAATTTTCGTGCTAACTCCATTGATTATGACGTTTCCGAGCAATTTCGGCCGGTTGGATTGTGTCCAAAGTGTAACAGGCGACTCGGCGTTGGACACACGTTTCGCGTACGTTCGTTCCACCGAGATTAGCTCAATTCCGTTCGTATACTGCCTTTTTAAATCGGTTACGGCAATACGGTTCTTTCATTTTCGATATATAAGCGAGAGGAGAAAAATGCTGAGTCGTTCCTTCTGCGGTTATGGTTCGATACGATAGTCTTTTTAATGGTTCAGTTTATTGCCGCGTACAAGATGTCTAGCAGCGATTTGATTACTTTCATGCTTCTGCGTTGATCTCTTGCGACAAACTTTATCACCCTGTAATTGCCTTTTGTGCACGAAATAGTGTTCAATGAGATTTATGGAAAAGTTTATGCTGTGGAAAGAACGATAATCTTATTATCGTTTAAAGGATCATATTAACCCGAACGTATATTCTAAAAAGAATAAATCCAAACATTGAGATTATTAAACCAAAATATATTCAACCCTTTGCATTCTAAGCCATTTTAACTCTAAAACGAAACATTTCTTCGGACCTAGAATATTTCCCTTCTATATATATTTTTTCGTACAGTACTGAAATGTTTAGTAATTTATTGAACACAAACAAATTTAATACTGTAAAAGATATTTTGAATAATGATACAGGAATTTTTAGTGGCGCCTTATAGTCGCCATTCGAGTGCTAAGGGTTAATAACATAGTACAGTGAATTCTCGGTATATGTCAACAACAAGGGTCTTGCGAGCGACATATACGGTCCAGGAGATACTGATCCACGCTGTTTATGTTTACACTCCTCGGCGTCCAAGGTCTCTCGAGGCTAGCGGCCTTGGCGACATATACAGATAAATCACTGTACTTGTTCTTGTATAATAATTTTGGGTGATGCCTCAGTCGAGTGCAAAAGGTTAAAGGGCGTGTTCGTTCTAGAATAACCGCTTCCGTGTCGTGATAAGTCTAGTCGATAGAAACGCGATGTTTTCAATGAACTCTCGGTGGCGTTCGATTTCAAGCGCAATGCCATCGATTTCTTCCAGTCTGCTCGGTTTTTCGCGAAGGTGGTGGCTGGTTAAAAACGTGAAATCAGCCTGGAGTTGTGGGAGTCGACGACGAGGCCGCGCCGATAAAAAGAAAAGGAGCCGCCCCGGCCACGGTGGAACGCGAAGGGTTGAGGGACGGGGTCGGAAACGAGGCAAAGAGGGATGATAAAAATACCGAAGCTCGCGAAAGTGCTTAACAGCGGCACGCGGCGTTCTTGCGTAAAAATGCAAGCGGTGCATCTGCATACGGCGGGCCGCCTCGTTGCCGCACCCGCGTCTGTTCGCCAGACCGGGGGTTCGCGGGGGTTGTGCAGGGGGTTGTATAACTGCGCGGAGGCTATTCCCAAGGCAGTTCTGCCATGGGAGTCCCCCGATGCGATTTTACCCACCGTAAATAGGATTCAGTGTAAATGCAGTTACGTATACACGCGCGTTCTCGTAAATGTTGTCGCGACACTGTTTAAAACTTGCCCCGTACCCCCCGTACGGGCTCTCTCTCTCTCTCTTCTGTGAGCATCTGCGCAGCGATACTCTCGCTGGGAGCCGGCGAAATCTGTGCGCGACGATAGCGGGCGTAATTGCGGTAAATGCAGATCGCCTTTCTGATCCCGAGCTCCTTGGAACACGCTGAATAAATCCTTTGTTTCTAACTACGGTCTCTCTTTAGTAGGTCAGAATCAGAATGGCGGCCGCAATTCCAGGCTTCGCCACCTTCGAGGCGGAAATTTGGCTGGGCGTTATTCGCTCCAGTCTCGAGTGGCTCGTATCGTGCCGCTGATTCCTTGAAAAACCGCATTCTCGAACGAGCGATTCGAAATTTCAATAATCGTGAAATAAAACACCACGGACGATTTAGTTGTTAACACATTATCTAGAAATGTTGGTGGGATGAGCAATGGCTGCATGACAACACCAAAATATGAAACGAGAGAGACGCTCGCCGCGTGATTTTGGTTGTTAATAATCGACAAAGTTATTGGCAGCGCAAACACAGAAACGCTTCTCGGCACAATGGCTTTTGTTCGGTCGCGCGAAGTTCGGCTGTTTGTTCGCCTCCCGAAAATACGGCAATAACGGGAGAAAAATTTTTCGGACCCCTGTATCGATGTCAATAAGCATGGTGAAAATGTAGCCGGGCAGGAGGTCGGGCCGGCCCGTTGAAAATTGTACGTGTAATTATGAGTTACGAGCGATGTTTACCTTTCCCGTTCTGTTTTCGAGTCTCCTGCATCCGAATTGACGTAAATACGGAACTTGAACGAAACAATCGATACGATGCACGGCCGTTGTTACCGTTTAATATCGTTGTCCCGTCGCGTCGGCTAAAATGGCGGCGCGGCTACAGGAAACGGGCTCCCTCGGCATCGTCGAATCCTCTTTCGCGCGATTCAATAACTTCCGGATCGATCCGCGCGCGTCGGAAAAGGGATTCCGTTTAATGCTCGTAGATGGAAATAATTGATAAAACGGTGGCCGAGTATTAGTATAATTCCGCCGATGGTTCGAACGCCGGGGAATAAAGGGAGCAGTTCTTTTCTCGTTCTCTGCTCGCCTTTGTTCCTTTTGTATGTTGGCGTGGGCGCGAACGGAGGACGCGCGTCTCGCGGCCGATCACCTTTTTGACGATGAACCTTTTCAGTTAATCGATTCCATTATTGACTCTGCGCCGCCACCGGTACTTATCGGATCAGAATAGAAATCGTGTTATGGCATCTGAAATGAAGTCGGGGGTGTTCCCGGGGCGCGCGTTTGCCCCGGGAAAAGCGCGGAGAAGAGGTGTGTAAGAGGTTTCCCGTGGATATGGGCGGCCTCCTCGCATGCCGATTCGCTTTTTCGAGGATCCTCCTACGCTCCCGTAAGCGAGCTCCCGTGAAATCAAAATTCCCCGCGCAAAGAACTATTTAGGATTCCATCGGTAGACGATATGCAGGCGTTTGGGAGTCGCGTCTCGAACCGTAGTATTCCGCGTCGCGTCGAGTCAAATTGAATGCCGCAAATCATGCGGAGTACGCAGTGTCCGTGATACCGGGTGGTTCGTCTGTAAATTATATTATCCGGCGAATGTTCGGGGAATATTTTAAGATAAAGAACGGTCGTCTGGATGACACACGGCGAAGAATTCGCCTCGGTGTGTATCGCCTTTGTGGCTGGTTTCACGGGCCCGGCACGCTCGAATGCCAGTCAGAATTTCTTGGACCATTCGTCAAGAAATAATATTGACTTTACAATGCGCGTTTCTGTCACTTTTTTTTTTTTTGGTGGAATGGGAGGAGGAAAGGTGTCGCGGCGGAACGAAAATATTTGAGGGGACATCTCGTTATAAATTGTATTATAATGACGGCGGTAATTACGTTCCTAGCGTCGAAGGTGTCCGAAAGAAGTGGCACATAATGGCATTCAGAGTGGGGTTTTGTAGTTGGTCGCGAAATATACTATAGCCCGAAACGACTCCGTGGAAGGCTCTCCTCTCTGTACGAATGGCTTCAAAAGATTCTCGGCTCGAAGCCATGCCTCGCATGCTGATTCGTCTCTCTCCTCTCTCTCTCTCTCTCTCCTTCTCTCTTTCCCGACGTCTTTGGAGCAGTTCGGCGCCCCGGGCTGCGTCTAGACTCTTGAGACGAGATTACTCAGACCCAAATCCTTCCGAGAAGGACCATTTAAATCTTAAAATTCAAACGAATCCCCTCGAACGATTTTAATGGCGCTAATACGATTCTCGTTGCGATTTAACGCGAATGCAATCGAATTAACCATTTCTCATAGCGACTCCTTCTGCAGACAATATAAATGGGTTAAAATTAATTCCCTCTTGTCCGAGGACCGGGAACCACTTCGACGGATTCGAGAATATTGATTCCGTCTTGTTAAACGGACACGATGGAGCCCCGGCTCATCGGTCCTTAGCGGAATGGTTATCGCGGATCCATGCCCCCGAATATTTATGGCTCGAAAAATCTCGAGAATAGTCGAGCTTATTTTTAAGAGAACGCTTGCTTGCGACGGTACGCGTCTATTTTTTATTGCAAAATGTCGGTCACCGCTCGCGAGTCGCGAACGCTGTGGATAAATATTTGAATTCGAAGATTAAGCAAATATTCTTGTATAAGTAAATAACTATATCTCCGGTGGAACGGTTTTGCGTTGAATATAACATGCGCCGGGGGAACTTTCCAAAGTAAAACAGCTAACTGTTCGGCTGAACATTGTCGGAACTTATGATAGTTGTATCTTCACTGCAGTTCGAAATAATATACAGAATCGCGATCAGTATGTAGTTTCTCATATTATACCGACTGATGCTATTTCGCAATTGTTTCTCCTTCTAATACTCGAATAGAGACTACAAGCGAAAATGTTTAGATACACGTTTCTCGTGTTCACGGTTTGTATACAAGTACAATATCACAGTAGCGACGATTATCTTAGAAATGAGCCACGTTTCTTAACGCGGTTGCACGCGGCTTTTATTGTATCCGTGTGATTGCTTCTGTTCGAAGTGGGTGGTACGGTTGCGGATCTTTACCGTCCGGCAGAAACGATGCACTCGCGCC
Organism: Halictus quadricinctus; assembly: GCA_028454245.1. NCBI lineage: Eukaryota > Metazoa > Arthropoda > Insecta > Hymenoptera > Halictidae > Halictus > Halictus quadricinctus. The sequence continues at coordinate 13,455,689 of CM052119.1, forward strand.
AGTCGAGCCGGACTGCATAAAACTTTATGACGGCAGTAAAAAGCGGCGCCGCCACCGCTCGCGCCGCGATACAGATGGAACGGAAAAGACGGAGCGGAAACCGCGTTCGCGCGGCGGGACACGGCTGCACGTGCGAGCCACGCCACCCCGCGATTTCACGGGCACGATTCCATTCGCGTCGCTTCCACGGACTTTTAATAAACCCACGGGAAAACGGGAACCGTAGCGGGAGCACGCGTGTGTCGCTTCACGCTGCGGCGAAAACGATATTTGTTCCGTGGAATCGCGGGGAGCGCGTAATGAGCGAGCCGAACTATCGCTCCCTCCTCTTCCTCGTCTTCTTCGTCTTCTCTGTGCGTTCCCGTCTGTCCTCTTCCCTTTGGCCTCGAAGTCTTTTACAGCACCGGCGTGTTGCGTAGAGAGAAGCTCCTCGATTTACGCGACTGCGTCTCGTATTTTATATCTTGTCGCGCGGTGCGTTTTATGAAGAGCCAAGGTGGTCCCCGAGCCGGCCTGTGTACATCTCATTGCTGGCAGAAAGGCTCTTTAATACACACGTATCGCTGCTCGGAAATTTTGAGCACCCTCCGCCATTCCGGCTTTTACCGTGTCACATTATTCCGCATCTTTTTTACCCGGTTATTTATCACTCTGGTTTCTCTCATATTCTTCCGTCCAGTCTACTCAATCTACTGCGCCTGCATTTATTAGCTGCGACATATCTTCTATCTCGCGAGATTTACCACCGACATTCTTCCGGAATTACTCGGAGCAAATGTTGTATTCGTTGCAACGGTAGAACTCAGAATTACTTGGTACATTTTGCTTGTTTCGAAAGGACGCGACGAATTAGATCCGAAGGAGTCAGAACAAGTCGATTAAAGTCTAATTGATAAATTTTTAGTCGTATTAAATACCGTATCGAGTGCCTATAATATAGACGCAGTGAATAATCCATCACTTGCGTGTCGTTCCCACCGAACTTATTAAAATTCTAAAGAATAGTTTCTTAGATATTCAATCAGAAACATGGAATAAAATGTTTGCTCTTGACGCCTCGTTTCCCGGAAAATATAACCCGAATACTGTCAAGCACACCTGCACTTGGTTAGTTGTAATCAATAGAAAGTTATTTCCCTATTCAGAAGTAAGGAAAAAGTGTAGAATCAAATCTTTTCATTTGCGAGACCTCATTTTCGAGAAAATCCAATTTAAAAGTTTGTTACTGTGCCTGCCGTTGGCCGCGGCTCGGTAAAACGTGTTCGTACTTGATTTTTCGTTAACGAGGCGTCCGAACAAAAGAATTTTGTCCTACATATCTTAATTATTTTCACGTAGGTGGACTTGCTCGGTGAGAGACACCTATATTCAAGTTTCTCGAAAATTTTGAGGCAATATTTTGCTCACCAGAAAAATTAGCAAAAGTTGCTAGGATCTCCTTAGGGTTGCAGACGCATATGCGCATGTTTTCTTGGATTAAACTTCATCCGAGTAAAAGGGAATTGAAATTAGCAGGAAAACTATTCACTGCTTCGTTTCTCGTTGACGATATTTGAATGAAACGAGGAATGGAATTGTTTGCGACTTTAAAAAATTCGTTCCTGAAGAGTTCGTAGAGAAGGTGTTCGCCTGCTGGTGGCCGGCTGACTGTCCCGAAAGGGGAGTCTTCAGCTACTTTCTCGGCGGGGACCTCGATGGGCTGGCCGATACTGTCAGAGCTCCGGTAACCTGGGCGTGAACGCAGAAGTCTGTGACCGTTCTCCGGCGCGACGATTATCCTTCCGACTTCTTCGTGGTCCGACAGCGCGGCGGTGTGTCAGGTGGTTAACAATTTTTAACGAGTCTTTCCCCGCCCGGTACCAGCCGCCATGCAACCAGTATCCGGCAAAACGATCTGCAACTTTTGCTCGTTAACCAACAGTAGAATGAGGAGGGGGTAGGGGGTAGGGGGATTGATGGGCGCAGTTATTAAATTATTGTTAATTCGATGCGACTACGCGGGTCCCGGTTAAACGGGCCTCGGCAGAGTCGCGCGGGCTCGAATTATTGGAACGTTAAAATCCGTTGTCATTACTGTCGTTTCGTTATTAAATTACGCGGTGACCGCCGGATAAACGATCTAACGCGGTCGCACGCAATTCCGCCGGTGTTCCGTGAATGTCTGCGGACGACTGTTCGCGGAATGATTGCGCGCATTGGATTTCGCTCGTTCGACCAGTCCTTAGCAAGGCCGCTGTTTCAATTTCCGTTTCGGTTTTCATAGTGAAACGTCGTTCTTATCGTTCCCGTTGCCGGGACAAACGATCTGAAAAATCGTGTACAGATCGGCGAGCTAGATATTGTCGACGCTGTTCGACGAGCGTTTTCGGGTCCCATTGTGCCGGCCGGCAATTACCATATTTTATAGAGCTCCTGCGCAACGAAAATCAACGGTTACGCCGTTGCGTCGCGTAAAACAACTATTTGATAATAATTTAAGCCCGCGCACTCTGTGTTTGTTGGATTAATGCGGCTCGGCTGCCTCGTAATGATCCACGCTGTCACGAATCGCGTACGTCTCGTAAATACGTCACTCCGTTATCAGAGGCTGATACGACTCCGACAACTGATTCGATACGTATGCAAATGCGTAGGCACGTGGACGCGCCGGTTATTGAGCCGTGAAATATGACTCGACGATAAATAACAACTTTGCGGCAGGTGATCATGCCCAAATCACGTTTCCATGGACACCGGCATGCCAAGGTGCAACCATGATCTCTGATCGCGATAGAACGAGTTTCCATTCTGTGGATGCTAGACTCGATCTCCAAACGATGAGTTTGATGTCACATAACTGATTATATATACTTGATTCGTATTAGTCGATCTGTTGCTGTTGATAGGTACAAGTCTTCAGCGATTGTTGCTTTCAGGGTTCCACAAGATCATCGCCAGCCTCGTTTAACACTTTGACTGCCAAACTAGAAACCTCAAAAATTCCATAAACTCAAAATAAGTTATTTAATGAAATAAAAATTGAAAAAAATTAAATGTATGATATTGAGTAGTCCTCAAAGTTTCTTGCATTTCACAGATCTTAATAGGTACAATGAATATATTAATGCAAAAATTCATTTTAAAGCCTGGACAAATAATTCGGTCACCCACGTGTGGGTGACATGGCGGTCAATGTGTTAATCAAATCTCGAATAATATAGACATAATGGTCTAGCATTGATAGGAACAGCGCCTAGAAAGTCTGAGATAACCGTTTCAAAATCGCTTTACCAGCGAAGAGGAAAATGACTATTTGCTTTGGAAGCATATAATCTCAGATCGATTCGCTTTTCGAAATCCTTGAAATTATTTTCTAAATAATACCCGTCCGAAGATACCCGTGGGAAAATGAGGAATTAGCGATTCACGAAGAATCAGCAGCTTCGTGTCATGGATAACGGAATCGAAGAGCATGATCGACGCAGAGACTTTTCATTAGGCGGAATCGATTCTGGAATGTCTCGCCGTGGCAAGAACATTACGATACGTCGCTGTCCGACGAAGTCAGCAGTAGGCGATCTCCGACGAATTCTCGTGACAGAGTTTCACTGTCCGCCTTCGAGATAGTACCGGGAGTCCATCCGCGACGGACAGTGTCCACGTGTCAGCTGGTTAAGCAGATTATTCCGTGACGTCGGTATTTCCGCGCGGAAATGTCTGGGATCGTAGTTCCCTAGGTTGACGCCGGGCTAGCGTTTCCGCGGTTCTTCGAGGGATAATTGATAGAAATTAGACGTCGTTCGGCAAGTTTCTGAACCGGCGAAGGGGAAAACGAGAATTCATGTGGGGGGGTAAGGGGAAGTTGGCCGAATGAACCGCAACTTCTATTGGTTCTTTGGGAACGGCGGCGGGATGCATCGATTGTGTTGTGGCTAAGCCAATTACTGATACGAGCTTTGTCTTTGGCCCGTTGTCCGCGCGACGCGTCGTCCTAATGGCCGGCGCTTTAAACAAAACCGGACATGCGCTCTAAATTTTCAATTTCGCGTCGCCCGGGCCCTTCGCCGCTGCTTCGTGCCCGCGGAACAAAAACAAGGGCGGGGCCGCCGGCGCGGAATCTAGCTGTAGGATTTTATTGCAGTCCTTCTGATTTCTCCGCGTAATTATGAGCTCGTCGCGTAAGAGGATTTACCGACTCATCCTTCGAGTTCGTTTACAGTAAGTAATTGCATTTTTAAGCGTGCTGCTCGACTTGCGCCCGCGTAATGAAAAACCCTCGGTGCGTCTCCCGCGCGTTTAATCTTCCTGCTCGCGTTTATGAATTTCTTCCATCATTGCAGTCCGATCCCGGGCCCGGTAATTTCAGCCGACCGTCGGCGAAGGACAAGAAGCCGAACCGACGAGAAAATGGGTATCGGTACCGTGAGACGATCTCCTTCTCTCGATCGAAAAAAAAAGAAAAAAACGGTGGCCAGCCTTGTTGCGCTCGGCCAACAGCCGCTCTGCATACCGCCATTTCGTGGAATGACTGATCGGTCGCGCACGAACCAACTCGAGTGTTGACGTTGCTTCAAGTGCGCCGACAGCGAGGCTCCTCTCGAGTCCTCCGCAACCTTCAACGCTCGATCGCGTTTTAACTCGGACAAGGTTTGCCCCCGGTGCGGCCGGGATTCCGCGAAAGGGATTAATGACGGGAGCCGCCGCGGTTCAAGATGTCGCGTTGTTCTTTTCCCGAGCGAAAATGTCCCGGTGAAAAGTGGCCCGGTGCCGCGTTTGACGCGATTAATCTACTTTTTTCCCATGGTTCGTTCATCCCGCCTCGCGGAGATAGATATAACCGTCGCTTAATCTAGTAGCAAAAGGATTCCGAGCCACGAGACGGATATTTATTTCGCTCCCCTTGGAAGCTGTCCACGTCTTCTGGCCGAGGTTCACGGGGACTCGAACAACGGGGAAATCCTTAATAATTGTTTCGCGTGGCCGTGTTATCCGTAGGGGACGTCGGACGGTTGCGCGTCCTAGGGTAGTAGTCCGGCGGTTAAGTGGTGGCGCGATACAAAGGATCAAATCTGCCAGCTCTTAACGATCCCCGGCTTAGGATGCAATCCTCGAGGTGAAACCAGCTTAGGCGGCGCCGGGACACTGGTCAAGGAAGGGACATAGGAAGAGAGGAAGACGCTGTCCGTGGTAACGAAACGGATGGAGACCCAGTTTTCGAGCAGACGCGAGCGGCGGAAGGACACCGCGGCTCGGGTCCAGCCTGTACCCGCCTAACCCGACGCTTGTTCCTTCCACCGTATCTCCTGTCGTACCAAGCGCCGATGTTAGAGTCGACTTCGCTGAGTCAGCTCTGCCCGGCGCACATCGTGTAGGTTTACCTCGGCCCTCGTCGGGGTCTCCTCTCGTCCTACAACCCTTTTCCGTTGCTCGCCTCTGCCTCTGCCCCGCCGCGCGAGCCTAGCATTGTATCGGAATTCCCCGGAGCCTTTCCTGCTACGGGACAAAACAAAAATGCTCGTGCACCGTCGGCTCTCTTCAAAGACTGCCAGGCGCACTCCACGTCCCACGTCCACCGCCCCTCTGCCCCACGGGAGCGGAACGACGCCGCCGCCGCCGCCGCCGCCGCCGCCTGCTATCGCTTGCGACTGACGCGATCCTCCAGGCTTTTACGCCCGGGACCGACTTAACTCGCAGCCTCCGTAATACCGGTGTATTGACTGCTTTATCGCGGATTACCGGCGTACGCCTTTTGTCCGGTAATCCTTCCCAAATGGACCCGGAAATTGTCCGACGTTCTGCGACTCTGCACACGCCGCTCAGGGACGCGCGGATCCCGATCGGATAGCTTCGTTCGATCAGCTTGCGGAGACCTCGGCTCTCGCAATTTCTTCCGGCGATCGCACCAGTCTCGGCGTGGAATTGTTTGTTCTCGATCCGACCGGTACCATTGTTGTACTATTCTACCAGGTTGCCAGGACGTTTCTCGAGTGGCGCACCCTGATTGTGTTACCCTACACGATTTTATTTCGACACCTCAACACCTTCAATGTCCAGGTCTTCGACATCGCATGGAACATTGAAATGCTCCACTTTTCTCGATTATTTGTCATTCGTTGCCGTTTTAAAATGATTACGAAAAATCAACGTGTAGAACCCGTATCCTGTAATGATTGATGTTTTGAGTAATCCTTATTCGGTATTGTGACATATCGTGTTAAAAATTGTCGATTGTCGAGCAACTGCCTAGACTTGGACATTTTTGTTCGTCTGAAAAGTAAAGATTCATGGAAAGGAGGATTGCGGATCGCGCGTCGCGTCTTTGATTAGCGTCACGAACGGCACTCGTAAATCATCATTATCACGAAAATATTACAATAAGATGATGGATGACGCCTTTCAACGGGCACCGGTGTTGCCCTTAATACTTCTCGCTCTGTTTTTCGTCGGAGAGCCAGACCGGATTGTTCACGGAGCCCGTCGCGCGGAATAAATAATTTTCGTCATGAGAGTCACGCGCGCGCCATTATATCACTCGGGCCGGGGATTTTTTCTTTTTTTTTTCGTGAGCCGAAGCGCTGGGGTTAACGCGTGGAGAACGAGACCGGTCCCATCAAGATTTCAGAAACCGGCTACTTTCTTGCTACCACTCCCGGAGCGTGCGTGACACGTTTTTCAGCCGGCAGCCGCGCGATCCGGTTCACGATGAGATTCCTCATTTCGCCGGTTACATGTTTACGGGCGGCGAGCATCAGCGCCGGGGAACACGCTTGCGAGGGCGTACTGTTTGATATCAGCCAGGTCCGAGTAATCTCGGTAAACTCTCTGCGCAAACTCCCAACTGTTGTGCCCGATTTTTCAGTCCGACAGTGCAATTTAACCGAAATCGCGTTCCCCGGTCGATCCGTACGGTTTCTCTTCAGCTCCCATCTTCGCCGCCGACTTCTTCGCGAGACGTGCCGTTCGTATTTTTCGCGCTCGCACAGCTGCGCCGCCGCATCCGCTCTTAACGAGCATCCGCCGTTTTTTCCCCTCCCGTTCCCGAAGAAATATTAATTTCGTTGTAAAAACAGCCGCGTTCGATGGATCGTAACGCGTGCAGTTTCGCCGAGGAAACGCTTCCTTGGGAATGCCTGGCCGAGATAGACCGCGAAGAAAGCAAAATAGCCGGTACGTGTTTTATCTTCCTAAAAGAAGACTCATTATCTGTCTTGCTTTTCCTCGCCTTTTTCATCCCGTAGACGACGACCCGGCTGATCTTATAAGGCGAGCGGCCATATCTCTAGATATAGCTTAATGCCATTGTGGTGGTCGCTCTCCGCTGGAACGCCGGAAATTCTTAGAGAACCTCTCTCTCTCTCTCTCTCTCTCTCTTTCTCTCCATGTATCTATCTCTTCTCCTCTCTTTCTCATCCGCGGCAAGGATCTGGCTGTGCGTTCGAGGCCGCCTTATACGGTCGCGTAACGAAGTGTAATATTTCTGAGCGGCTCTTACGATTAACGGGCGGACGTATGCGATAAAACTCCTTTACGGTGTCGAAAATTGATAACCGGCTGCGGATAGAAAAGAGCGCAGAGCCAGCCAGCCATACTCGAGTGGAAAGAGCCCGAGCGAAACGAGCCACCGGTGGCTGTCGATGCTCGGCCATTCAGAGGGAAGATTCATCAGGTATCCCCGGTCCTTCGATTCTCATTTCCCGGCTCCGTTTCATCTTATAAGGCAAAACGTCCGGTGTCCCTGCGGACCCAGCTGTTGCTGGTGTGCCGCGGCTGCTCCTCAAAAGTCTTCCCGAGGTTCCTCCCCGATCTCTCGTGTGTCCCCGGTTCCTTTTTCTCATCTCGCCGGGTTAGTCCGAGGACTCGGCTGGCCGGTACAACGGTGTGCGTGAATGTGTATCAGGAATGATGCATGGAGGCCGAAGGACAGACGAAGGTGGCGCGCAAGGGAGTAGGCAGAGCGAACGACGACAACGACGACGACAACGATGGAGGAGAATGAGGGAGATGGAGGTGGAGGCCTAAGAGGCATGAACGAAGCCAGTCGCGAAAGAGGAAGGGGAGGAACTAGTTATGGTAATGAGGAGATGCAATGATAGCTTCGCGTCCGCTCCAGCTTTGCTCGGGCCCCGCTCGGCTCCCTCGCCTTCACTCTGTCCGTATGGCAATGATCTTCGAGACCGCTTACACCTTTTATGCCTTATTGTCCGAGATGGCTGTTATCCGTGTGAGCCCGCAATCTGTGGCATCGCGACCGCGTCCCCGCGTGTGCACACGTACCCCGTCTACGTGCAACCGGCCCATCTCATTGTCTGCGTGCCCGCGCGCACCCTCGTATAATGGGATAGGCAGCTCACTTTAAACATGGTAAATAACTCGCAGTGGCGCCGCATTATCTGGAACGCGGCCGAGCGTAATTCTCGAGATGCTCGCCGGATGGTACGTTTTTTGGATGTTGACCGTTTCGACGCTCCGCAATACTCGCGTCCTCCTGCGACCGTGTTCTACGCGCGAGGATCATCCTCGTTCCCGAGATACACGGACAACGAGATACCCACACAGGAGATCTTGATGCCCGTCCACCGGCAAGCATACTGGCATGAACCACCGTGCCGCCGGTGCGCGATGATTACGCCGCGTGCTTTCACGTGTACCAGTCCCCGACGTGTAATCTGCTGTTTAGGTCAGCCAAGGGAAATTCTTCGCTTTCGTTGGCCAGCGCCGAGGAACGCGCGGCACCGCGGAGCACGGCAAATTGTACGCGTGTACGAGTCAATCATCATTTCCTTCTTGCGCCCCGCACTGCAACAATTTTTTTACGTAAACACTGTCGATTACCTTCCAGAAATTGAATCGTACCCCGCTAACTGGTTCGTTTCGCGTCGGTTTTTCGCCGCGTTACTTCCCTGCGCAATTTACTGCGCGAAACCGAGAACCCCTTTTTAACCTCGTGTAATCGATCCTGTTCGACTGCCGACATTTTCGCTCCATAGATCTCTCTGCCCGTATCGCAATCTAACACAGAATATTTGAATGATCGAATCTTTTCAAAAATATTTACAAAATAATTGAACACAGTGACAAACAATTTACACCGCACTAGTGATTCGTAGCAGTTGTATTACCGCGTGCAATATTTTCTCTCGCGTAGCACCTCTACAACATTTTTATTTCCTTACCATCGGCGCTATAATCTTACACAAACTATAAAGATTGCAGAATTCTAACTCTTACCGTGCGGTGATTATTTCCAACGTGGTTAAGTGATTAAGATTCTGATTAAGTCCAACGTGAATCCGGGGGATAATTATAACATTCAAGATTTAATAGGTATTAATCCAGCACCACTTTGATTGAAAGCATTAAGCTAAGCAAATTTCTATTTCCGGGGTCATATTTATAAAATTTCCATACGAATGTGCTTAAAAATTTGGCGAGATGGGTGTATTGGCATTCGTTACCGACCTGTTAAGTAGGGAACGTAAACTATAAAATCGTAACTCGATCGAGAGTTCGCCGGCGCCATAAACGCGCGGGTAGCGAACCGATTTAAACGAGCGTGGCCGTGAAACTGCCGAGAGCAAAGTGGGAGAGAGAGAGAGAGCCCACGGGACCCTTTTAAGAGCAAGATTTCACGCAGTAGTCACGAACGATCAGCGGTAACCTGAATAATTGAGTCGAAACGATTTCGAGAGCGCGAACGGGAGATTAATTTCGCCGGGGCGAGGAATTAAAGGTGTATCGAGTTTCCGTTGAAAGGAACAAACTGGCCGCCACGGCGGAGTCACGATCGGCGTGTTAGCGCCTCTCGGTGGGAGTTAAGGTAGATTCCAGGGGACTCGTTGCCGGCCCCCGGCAGCCCCGATACCATCTTAAGAATCTTTCGAATTCCGCTTCTCTCCTCTCGGCTCGCCGGCGAGAACGAATTATCTGTAAATTCGACAAATTATCGACCGTATCGTTCACACGCAATACCATCGTGAAGAAGGCGGGGGCCACGGGATGCCCGTGGCTTGTTAAGATTATCGCGAGAGAGAGAGAGAGAGAGAGGGAGAGAGTGAGAGAGAAGGGTGGGGGACGAGGTAAAAGCCACGGGTCGGCGGTTTTCGTCGGCTCTCGAGATAAATTCCAGCTATTCGGCTACTTAACTCGTATTACAGCTAATTGGTGGAACGGCTGCGTCCGTTTAATGGCTCACTTTTAACGACGCTACCATTTCTACCTCTCTCGCGCGCTCTCCGCGGTTTCCCGTCTTCCCCCCCCCCCACCCCTTCGCCACCCGACGTTACAATGTCACGCCTCACGACCAATTAGTCGACCGCCACGCCGGGAAAAGCAATAATCGTTAATAGATTAATTATCCTGTGGCACTTATTCATTGGCCTGCCGGTTTCTTGCGGGACGTCCGAACGAGCGCCATAAATTAGGGCGTTCAGGGTAATTAAGGAACATCTTCCGAGCCACTCCGCGATTGCGTCATTTTTTCCTCGAGGCCCGGCTTGCACGGCCCGTCCGACCGAGGTCGATGATCACTCCGGAGAGACTATAAGGGTGGTAATTACGCGCGAACCGGAACAACGCGGACGCGAAACCGTGATTCGCGATATTCCTGCTGTATTCTGACGCATAAATGACGTCTGTCTTTTCGCGGGACGCATAAAACCCGGTCCACGAGGAATCGCGGTTTAATTAAAATATATTTAATGCAGCTAACGAGCCGAATCCGGCCGAATGTGCTCCCGACACTAACTCGCTTGCTCACGCCGAGCCGACAGTACTATAATCAGGAATTTTAGGTCAGTGCAAAAGTGCGTGCCCAATTCCTTGTTTTATTTTAACACGAAATCCGACACGAACTTTTGCACTGACCTAATAGATTCTGTAGGTTCCTTTGTTTTTCATGTACATAGTAATTCAGTGTTGTTAGAGCCAGTAATCTAAATTTCTAATGGCGTAAGTCTACTAAAAATATTATGCCAACGATCGTCGTCTTCATCCTCATTGTCTGACTTTTGTCTCAGGATTTAACCCTTTGCGCTCGAAGTTATTTTAACTCCAACACGAAACATTTCCTCCGACCTAGAATATTTCCCTTCTATATATTTCTTGTCGTGTTATACATACGAAAATGTTGCAGTTTACTCGTACAATACCGAAGTGTTTAGTAATTTATTCACTACGAACTCATTTAATAATGTAAAAAA
>CM052119.1:13466965-13488228 GCA_028454245.1 Halictus quadricinctus
CTGTAATAAAATGGCGGCGACCATACCTTCCGAGGATCATATTCGTCGTTGCATACTTTTTCATTTTCATGCGGGATTTAATGTAATAACAAAGGAAATTTGCAATGTTTATGGAGATGTATTGAAGGTCAACAAGTGTTAACGTTGATTCAGAAGGTTTGCTGCTGGTGATTATGATCTCTCCGACAGGTATATTTTGCTTCAGAACCCTGGACTTCCATAAGAGGGGGGTTGAAAATTTGCAGGAAAGGTGGCAAACTGTCCTTGATAATGATGGAGATTAAATACTTGAATTTACTACAAAGTTTGTTTTAGATTTCAGAATAATTGATTACTTATGGGTGCCCCTAATATACTCATTAGAATACCACACACGGCACACACTAGTGTATCTTGACGAAGCTATCTGCAATGCCTGCGAAACGTTGGGAATGTAATTCCACTAGTACACGGGTTACACCCGAAAGCCTTAACAATGCGTTCTATTCTTTTTGTTCTCCGCCCTGATGAGGGATGAGAGTTCCCCTGAGGTGGGAACATCGGTGTCCCACCGGTGTCCTCTCTTTCCCCACTGGAGCGTCGAAAAAGATATCGCTGTTCTGTCGTTACCGGCTGGAAATCTGCTGAAAGCAAAGTCAGAATGTATTCCGCGGCTAGGATGTACGATAGTTGTAATATGCAAATGGCGCACGCGTGACTTTATCGGCCGTGACACTAAACGCGCGCCGCGCTGAAGTGCAAGTTGCGAACGGAGAACGGCGCGGTGTGCGTTTGCTGGTCGAAAATGGAACATCGAAAAACTAGGATGAGGCGGCCAGGCCCGTGAATTTATTATAACGGCTCCGGTAATTAAATTCATGGGATTCCGTGAAGTTTTTACGCTATGTCCTCGGGGGGTGGAAAACGGTCCAGCTCTTTCTCTCTCTCGAGCGCGATTCCGTCGGGTCTAGCATGAAATCGACTTCCAGCGGATTATCCGTGAAAGAATCTCGCCGGGGCCCCGCGAGGTTCTCCGGGGCGACCAATGTTTTAATTTTATTCGTCGGCTCGGCCTCGGCAGTCGGACGTTAGGCGTTCCACGCACTATCACCTCCGGTGATCTCGCTCGTAATCCTCGAGGGCTCTCCGATTCCCGGCACTTTCGCCTCCACGCCGACGCCGCCGCTGCCGCGACCCTTCTTCTTTCTTTTACGGGTCTCTCGCACTCTTTTGACACCCGGCCCGTTATCGTTAGCCGCGCTGCCTGATGCGTGTTGACGCGCGGAAGACCCGCCCCCTCCGTTCGCTGTCGACACAAAGTAGAAAAAGATACGGCCCTCTCGCCTTTCCTTGACCATCCGCCTCGATGGTAAACCCGTGTCCCTTCCGACATGTTGTCCGGCCGTCGAGCTTTCCTTGAAGAGCCCGCGGAACAGACGCGACGAGGTGCGGCCGGGCGAACGCATGCTCGAATTAACCGGGCCGATGCTTTCGGAGATCTCCGGGCCCGATCGCGCGGCATCAGAAAATGTAAATGGGAAAGAGGAGACACGCCGGCTACACGAGCATCTATATCCTCGGTAACGGTTCTGGTTCCCCGGGATACGACCGAGAGGTACAAATTCACCGTGTCCTCTTGTTGCTCCGATCTTCGTGTATCGGAATTTATCATCGTCGTCGCCGAAACAAACGGGGGATAAGATCTCTGAGCATCTCGACGGTTCGTACCGAGATCCCGTAAAGTAAGCGATTTATCTGAACGATTCACTCGTCAACGATCCCGCGTACACGTGACACCGTGTTATGACACTGCTCGATCTCTGCTAATTTTCATCGATCTCTTGCTCGCGGTACTCGAATGCTCGCTGATAAGTCGACTGCCGATCTTCATGCAAGATATTGTTCACGTTAATTTGAATTTACTCCTATTTTTAATGGTTTCATTAAGTTGTAAGAAAAGCGTCTTTAAATTCTTTCAATTTATTATGTGAAATTATCCTATAAGCGCATAAAATCCGAAGTTCATCGATGACGTAAAAGGGATACAGTTGGAAACAGGTATGAGTTATATGCTTAGAATCACATTTTCTGCAAAATAACGTAATAACAATTGCAACTGTCGTTTCATGAATTTATCAGGGCCCTATTATAAATGCATAAAGTTCCGCAGTCTATTTGTAATTAACAGAAATAAGCTCATGGGAGTACCTGCCTGTCCACTGTTTCAACTGTTGATTCTGTTGTATCTGCATATTTGCGTTGCTTGAATATTAACGATGGTCCTATTGGTTATTGTGAGTTGGCGATGATTAACCCGTTTACTGTTTATACCGAGTCAGACTCCGTGATAAAGACTGCAAACAAAATCTGCCAAATGTGTACGTTACTACCTGTTAAATTCCAATGGTATTCTATTTCCCTGTCGTGGAAACTTTCGCTAGAAAATGTGTGCGTATACTAATGAACATCAATAGTTTGACTCTTTCAACTAAAGTGACAATTCTATCTTGTTCCAAACAACCAATCAAGTTTAGACTCCATATAATACACACAGTCTTTTCAGCCCCTCAGATTGTCGTCTTCCCCTCTACTCGATACATGTCAACAACACGGATCTTTCCAGTGTCAAGTATCGTCCAGGACACATACCGGAGCCGTGTTGTGTTTATACTCCTCGGCGTCCGAGGACTCTCGAGCTCCGTGGCCCCTCATGGGGTAGTGGGGATAATTCCGCGACGTTTATCGTCCAGGCCTTGGCGACATATATACAGAAATCAGTGTACTTTGCGTTCTAGCGGTCAGTACGACCCCTCATTTCGAAACTTTCTCATGTTTCTCACACCCGAATTAATTTTTCTGCTCTATAAAATCAAGAAAAATGCAATTTCACGCGTAGATATCAGAGCCAGTAAATAAATAGCCATGCCAGTGGTTAATGCCGAGAAAGAGTTGATATGTCGACACAAAGGAGTCTAGAAGCGCGAGTTTTGCGATCCGTTGGAGGCAGAGCGAGCGGTCCGAAGGTGGCGATGGTCGTCGCGACTCCCGGCTACCTGGATCGTGGCCGAGGAGATCGTGCCGGGCCGTGTCTCACCTTTCCGAGTCCCCTTTTGGGGCCCGTTCAAAGGAGGAGTCCTCGTTACGATAGGATCGCGCTATTCCGGCAGCCGGGATTAATGCCGGCGACGTTTAGCGTGCCGGGGTGGTGCGTGCACGTAGAGGCCGGCAGCGCGCATTCATTTGGACAATTTAGGCGGGCACGGAGAAAACAATCGGGAATCGGGATCGAGTCGAGTTTGGACTTACAAAAGGGAGGCAAGAGATTGCCGAGCGAGGAGAAGAGGCCACCTTCGGGCGAGAGAAGGTGGAACCGGTGAGACTCGGGGGCCAGAAATCTTTCGTGGTGGAAGCGAGTCGAACGACGGGCCCGAAGGGTTTCGAGAAAAAGGGAGAAGAGGACGAGAGAAAGAGCGGACAAGTTGGAGGAAGGGAGACGGAAAGGCCGACGAAGATGGGACCCGTTATGGAGATGAGAGAGAGGGGCCCGGCGGACAATGGCTTTCGGGGGCCGGGCCCCCTGAATTCATAATCCTCATTCCTACGGCGCACGGCCGCACAATGATCCAAATATGTTTTCTGTATAACAAAACGCTTTTATAAATGTTTATCATCAATTTAAATATTATCTGATGCCGGCCGGTATTTCGCCGGGGAACCCAGCTACCACCGTTCGGATCGACCGGTCGTCGGTGGCCCCCGGTTTCTCTTCTCTATCCTTTCTCTGTCTTTCCACAGGTGGAACAGATGAGGAATGGCTTCGAGATTTTTCACTGCCTACCGCAGAGACTGGCTTTACGTCTTTCAGCTTTCGCCTCATCCCATCCGCCACGCCGCGCCGCGCCGTGTCGCTCGGCGACGACTTCTTCTTTCTCAAGACCCTCTCGGCCCCACCCCCGCCACCGAAAGACGGACGGGCAGAAGTTACGAATGAATTAGACCGAGGAAGAGCAAACTCCCTCGGTCGCGAGCCGATGAACGGTGACTTTTTCACCCGGCCCCGTTTCACTCTTTGCGCGAACTCTTCCATATTAATCTCCGCGGTTATCGATACGGAATATCGCTAACTACATAACGGACGACTATGCCCGCAAACTGGCCTATTCAGAACGGCCGGGAACGCTATCGGTTATCTTTAATAGTCGCACAATAGGCTCTCCCATAGCGTTCACCTATTTTTGTTTCGCCGAAAGATTCTCCTACGCACACCTTCTCCTTTCTCCGCGTTATACTTTTAACTGGTTCATCCAAGTATAAAGAATTCATAGAGAAACAAAGACTTGTAGAGTATACAATACAAGAAATGGGTATAACGATTAAATTAAGTCGTTGTACATGGTTCTTGTTTTATCTCGTTTCCCAGAGTACCGTAGACTTTTTCGTGGCATAGATACAATAATGATCCACGTCCTTCTATTTCTTCTGTACTTACCCGGCATTTTAACGAGTCCCGTAGTTCTGGTATTAACGTGCCACGGTAACATTGAGAAAGAACAGTGGACAGATAAAAAAGACAGGACAGAAAAATATTAAACACACAACAACCGCACGAAGTATGTTCATGAATGGAACCGAGGAAACTAATAACAGTGTTCGCAGCATCCGCAGGTCCAGCTGACCCGCGGCAAAACTGCAAGAGCGAATTGCCCGAAAAAATGTTTATAGCGAACGGTTGTTCCTCGGCGGATCGTTGTCCGCTTTCGTATAAAAAGACCGGTGCTCGGCATGAAATTTATTTCGACTCGATCACGCGGCAGGCCGGATTCCGTGCACCGAAACCGGTGCTTCGACCGGGCGCGGCGGAGGAATGACGATGATTATTATTCCGCCTCGGGGTAACGTCACACAGCCGCCCGGCCATTTTTCTTCCACGGTGCACGTGTAGCCCCGCGAGTCAGCGGCTCGGAGTAGCCGCGATATTAAATAAGGACGACGAAAGTGATTTACGAGCGTGAAACGATTTCTGGGATTCACCGTCGCGATACGTACTTGCACCGATGATTTAGGAACGCGTACGCGATCATAGCGAAATTATCAGCTACACGTGAGGGAAAGAGGGGGACGAAAGGGGGGTATATAATGGTGTTTCTGGGTGGCTGTATGGGTTCCGCGCTCGCTATACGATAGTCCGGCGAAATTGGAGCCGCGATTATCTCTCGGGTTTCGAGGTTTGAATTTTAAACGAGCCCGGAGTCCGGCCGGAACGGCGTAGCTCGGTCTACGTGCGTATACAACTTTTAACCGCGGCTCCTGTTATCTAATTAAGTCGCAACTTGTCACGGGGAACTAATATACGGAGTAATGCGGGATCGCTGTTTAGAATTACTTACGGGAACTTGTTTTTCGCCGGGATTACGCGGCCGAGATTTGCATTCTAAAGCCGTGTCCCGCTGTCCGTTCCGTCTCGACAACGACGACGATTCCGGTCAAAATTGCCCGCGTTGCGAGACTTGTTCAACTTTCACGAAACCCTCCCTGCCGTTGCAGAATCGAAGAGCATCGCCGACGGTGTTTCCCGGTTAATAATAAACGAAATAGTTCGGTGTCGTACGGTTCGAAGCCGTCGAACGGGATCATAATCCGGCTGGGAAAGTCGCGCGGGGGATTGTCAATAAAATGGAACACCCGGGCGACGAGGGTGTTGCGCCAGGCGGAAGTATAGTCGGCGACCGTTCCCGCGGACTATAACGATCGGCGACGATGCGATTGCACGCCGGTGGATCGGGCGCCGAGCGAAATGGATTCGCAAGGCGTGGACGTCGTAACGCGAAACATCCCTGGAAAACAAGCAAGTGGATCCGAGAGGGTAGGGGGTGGGGGTTGACGTCGGCGAAAGAATCGAATAAATTAATACTTAATCAGGACAGGTCGCCTGCGAGAAGGGAAAGGGGTGACGGGGGCGTGAAAGGGAAAGAAATTTACGACGAGCGGACGCTTCGCGTTTCCAACGATAATATCCCCGGGTGTCTCGTGATTAATGCAGGCGCTCGGTCGGTGAAAAGGCGACGGACTTACGCGAGGATCGACTCGTGATCCAGAAAAACTGGCTGCACGGGACGGAAAGAATAATGGAGTCGCGCGCTGATGACTCCTTTCGACGGAAACCCTGGCGCGGCGTCGCGGCGACGACGACGACCGCGACATGGACGTTGACGACGTCGTGGAACCCTTCGTTCGGAGCCCTCGACCTGGCACAGGCCACCAACGTGTAATACGGAATTGTTCTCGTAGAACCGCGACAGGGATCTGCGAGCAAGGATCCGCGCGATTCCTTCGAGCGTAATACCGGTGTAACGTATCAAGCGTCGCGACGAGAAATTTAGTATGCAGTCGTCTGGGCGCGAGACGATTGCCGAGCAGGAACCGTTCCAAATAGAAATTTCGAGTAATGGTCTGAAGACCCAGACCCCTGGCGAACTAGAGGATCTTCAGGGCCGCCGAGGTCTGGGATATGATCGAATATAGGTTGAACCGAGTCTTTCCTACGATTCCATGCATATTACCGTCTCCGGCTGATAATTGAATCGTCCGACAGTTTTATCTTGACTATATACCCCGGTTTAAAAGGAAAGGGTCTGCTGTTTGCCTTGGAAATGTATTTCAGTCGGGCTTGAGTGATACATCGCGAGGCGATGAGTTATGCAAAGCTCTTATGGGAATCTGGGACGGAGTAGTCTCGCTACTTGCCAGACTAATTACTAAATTCAAACCTTCAGCATAGGCAGTCGACTCCCATCTCGAATCTTATCAATCGTTCAATCATCGTCTTATGTTATTACAAACCGGAGAGGTGAGTTTAAATTAGGACGCGATGATTGGGACTCTCGTGAACATTGGTAGTTTCTTATCGCATCTACGAGTGTATAATGAAGTTTCCTGTTGGGTGGTCTTTGGAAATAGGCTCGGGATCTGTCTGGAGTGGTGCGTCCTCCGGCAGAAAGGCTAATCCCGAAGAGTTTCTTTAGGCTCGAGTGTTGCTTCGGTTTTATGGACGCCTCTTCAGTTTTTCGGGAAACCTGCACGGTTAAGCGTGGGTGGCCACGAGTGGCATAAGTGACAGCGTGCATCTGGAGTGAAGGGTAGACCACGCAAGCCCGTTTCGAGAGATGTTCTATTTACACGGGGGAAAAGTATTGCATCTCGAACGTTTCGAATTTCGACCAAACATTCTAGATCCTTTTAAGCCTTACGTCAACAACCGGGTGACCACTTTCAATTTCTTTTTGAAAATTCTTCTGTTGTCCAACGGCAAGATTATTGTAGATCTTCATGTCCTCAGACTACGAATTTTATGTATTTAACCCGTTCATTGTGATCGATGCAAACAATTTTTACTTTGCATCCAAATTCGCAGTGATCGCAAGTTAATTGAGATTTGAGGCGTACAGACGTACGCGTTCAGCGCAACATTATGGAACATCGTGGAAAACTTTGGTTCTCAGCATTAGGGGTTAAATGTCGAAAGGGTCGACAAGCGATCGAGGAATCCACGAGGTTCGAAGGATCACGTTTCTTGTTGCTGATTAAGAAACGCGGAGTCATCACCGTATCGCCGGAACGTATGATACGTGGCGCGGGAGTGATAGGTCGTATTCCCTCGAATCTAGGTTACCGTGAAATTTGTAGCCACGAGCTCCTTGATATTCATGAAACTTTTTGCTCTAGCAAACCTCCCTCTTTCGTTTTTCTTGGCCTCTCTCCCCGTCCGCTCTTTGCCTCTGTTCCACCCCGGGTAATTGTCTTCATCTGTAACAAGTCCGGGGCCGCCGCTTACGATTCCGAGGCAATACCAGGCAACGTCTTGAATAAAATATTTCTCCTGGCCGAGACGTCAGCCGCGCTCAATCTCCGCGAAAGCGATACATCCTCTCCGGGCCGCGCGGCGCATCCGGCATTCATTTTCCGTCGTTCGATAATTTCCAGCTCGAACGCTCGAGTCCCCTCGGTTCGACAGCTCGCACCACTCGACACTCTCCCGGGCTTCGACGACCCGACGAGACGAGACGAGACGAGTCGAGACGAGACGAGACGGAAACGAGAACGAGGCGAGACGCGGAGCGAAACGAAGCCGTTAATCCTCTCCGAGAGATCGGCCGCTCATAGACGAAACCTTGAAGTGGTAGTCGGCAAATAAATTGATTTGCAAATCGAAGAAATCGACGGATGTAGCGCGACGACCGGCCCTCCAGGCTTTTCATCGCCGCCGATCTCGATGGCAATTTATGCGAGGGTCATTTCGTGAAATTCACGGCACTCCGAGGACCAAAGTGGCCGGAAAAGAAACGATCGCCCCCCACCCAACATCATCCCCTTCGTTATCGGCTACTCGAACTTCCAATAGCCGTAGAAAGCATTCTATTGTCTCCGTAATGTCTCACACCGAGACCCTCCGAAGGCAGCGGATGCTATTTCGTCTTTGGTTCCATTGACTCCCTGTACTTTTACGATTATTAACTGGAATATACACAGAGCTAATCTAGAATACGCTAAATCGTCGAGCCATTATAAAAGAAAGGATTATTAAAATGCAATTATAATATTCTACTCCAACGAAATAACTGCCGACATTTAATTCACGAACATTTAAAATTGTAATTTTGTACGAATTTACTTCGACAGAAGTTCTTGTAGCTCCCTGTGAATCAATTTACTTGAGTCTCACGATTTCAACAATTATAAAATAAAAAATCAGAACAATCCGACTGTATGTTTAATGTTTAATTAGTAGTCAGTTCGAATAAAATAACATAGTTCCGAATGGCTTTTAAAGTCTCCCATACGTGGGTGACGGATTTATTTGTCCTGGTTTTAAAATGAACTTTTACGTTAACGTATTCATCGTAGCAAATCTAACTTGGAACTCTAAAAGGCAAGAGAGTTGGAGAACTATGCAATATCATAAATTTAATTTTTTTCAATTTTTATTTCATTAAATAACTTGCTTTAATTTCACGGAATTTTCGAGGTTTCCATTATGGCAGTCAAAGTGTTGAATAAATGGGACCCTTTGTTATTATTAAACAGTTTTTACCCTCACCACAGACTTTTCTTTGCACCGTCCGCGAAATAACGACAGAATAATGAGAAACCTAGTTTTGTATTACCTGATGAATTCATCAAAGTGGACCTTATCGGTTGACGAAAAAGCAGGTATTATCGAAGTGCAAGGGAAAACGTGATGTTAGGTGGTAAAACATAGTGCTCGGTACGCTGCTCGCGTAACGCTGCACGTACCGCCGCGGGTTTCCGTGTAATTCTTCCTGTAATTCGAATTCAAACCGTGCGCCGGGTTACTTTCGATTACCGAGACGCACGAATTCGCCGGGATTGTAATCCCGGTGACGATAAATGGAGCGCGAGGAATCGAAGGTCGTTGCTCGGTCTGAAACATCGATTATGCCGCACGGACCCGCTGTGCACCGGCGGAATCGTGTTTCCACCGAGCAATGTTTTGTCGCGACACGACCGGGGTAAATTATTAATCCGAAATCCTGGAATCGCGTGGTCGAGGTGAAAACCCGTGGAGCCTGCTGGTGTGTTGCCTCGATTCAACTCAGATATTCTACCTGGAAAGTTGGTAACCCAGATCGCCGGGAACCGATGTTGTACAGTGGAAACGTTGAGTGAAATCACGTGTAGTGAATGTTGAATGCTACCCGTCGCATTCTTTCGCTTATTGGCACGTACCGAGACTAGCCCGTGGATATTACGTATTGATGCGAAACTGCGGACGTCTATGCGAATTCTCGCGTTCACCAGGCACGATCGACCAGTATCTCGTCACCCGAAGCTTCGACAGACGCGCCGGTGTTGTCTCTAAATTCTTTCATCAGCGAAGCAAATCCTTCTTTTCTCGCGATCCCTCGCAGGGATCATCGGAAATGGAAATGCGAGTGAATATAACTTTCTTGTACAATACCGCGTGTATACCGGCAGCAAGATAACACTTATTCGCACTGAATTCGTATACATTTCCCACGGTGGGATCGAGAAAAACTCGATCCGCTTATCACGGCGAATGAACTATGCGCCGAAGTCGCCGCTCGCAAGTTTCCATAAGCAGACCCGGCTCGGAGCTCGCGTAGCCGCCAGATTTCAAGCGCGAGACTAGCATCGCTTCCTGACAAGTACACGTTCAGTTTCGAGTCTGGCAAAAATCGCGATGCTAATGCTATCGGGCTAAATGTATCTCAGACCGTTATCTACTGTCGATGATCCCTGCAGCCGTTTCCGCCGCAATGCTTTTCCATCGTTGCGTGTTACGCTGCCAGAGGATGCGTGCTGCTACTTTCCGGTAATTTTATCAATTTTATGATTTCGAAAGAGGGAACGAGCGAGTCGCACGTTCCGCCTCTTGGTAACACTAGTTGAACCCCGCCTCGGCCGGATAACATCGCCCCGGAATAAAGTTGTTTTCCGTTTTTGCCGCATTCTTGTCGTTGATCCGCCACCCGATCCTCTCGTTCCCCGTTCCACCGATCCAGCCGATAACCTCGGAAGCTCTTCCTGACTTCCGTTTTAATTAGCAAACCTCGCGCGTCGCGTCCTACGATGGTATCGATCCTTCCTCCAAAAAAACATGCCGAACGCGCGTTTCCGATTCTTTATTTTCTCGAACGTTGCTGCAACGCGATCCTGGCGATCACAATTTTGCGTTATTTAAAATTATAAAATATATCCTGATGTACGGGGAACCCGGAGCTTTCCTGTCACTGTATTTTTCGGCACACTTTCATCTCGCAATAGAATTTTATAAACGCGAAGACTGATTTTTACGCAAAATGAAAATTGCCTTTTCTTCTTTAACAAGTTTAATAAGTTGGGGACAATATATCGGTTTCGGTCACCAATGCATGGAATCGTTACGCGTGTGTGACGTCGGTAGGTATCGTGTTAATCGGTATATTTAGATCCGGGAGGTGGTTAATATTGTTTGATGAACGGACCGTGGTGTCTCGGCCGACGGAAATGGGAAATTCTTTCGCGCGAAACAACGTTTCTAAGGAAAGCGTGTTTCAAGCTTAGGTTAATGCGAAAAATGTTCCGAACAATGTATTAGTCGGGGCAACTTAGTAAATACGGCGGAGCACGCAACGTCGGTTTAAATTACTGCAATTTACGCGATGAAACGAGCATTTCTGACATACCGACGTTCGGTGCGAGCCACCCTCGTAAACTACATACCAGGAGTAATTCAGGTAGGTTTTTCGAAAACGAAATCACGTCCGAATATGCGCATAAATAACATGTGAAGATAAACTCGCGACTTACCATCAATATGTTAATTTCTCGAATAATTTCATTCCTCCGTGCTGTTGCGCAACTTTTGTCGGATCTTCCTGCCAATCAGTCTTAAGTACAAATTGATAAAATTACCGAAACTCATTAATTTCATTCTGCACACAAGTTAGATCTTTCTAAAAAGCACACTTTCCAGAACACGGGTCTAGCCAGGGACATGTATCGTCCAGGAGATACTTTGGTCCACTAAGCTTCTCTAGTTTCTTGGCCCCTCACGGGGAATACTCCGCGGCAGTCAGGGTAATTCTGGGACATTTATCTGCTAGGAATTTGGGACATATATACAGTAAACTGTGCACAGTAGAACGAAGCTCGTGGAAAATTTCCACTTCTCGGCACAATTGTGTGACTTTCGTCGAATCTTGGTGGTGGACAGACCTTCGGGATTTGTCACAAGGACTGGCCAGTTAGCTCGGACAATAAAGCGAGAGAAAGGAAACACGTTTCGGGCGGCGAATTCGTGTCGGTTTCGCGCACACGCAATCGCTCGTGTCCAGGTTTTGTTATCGTTGCGAGCACTTGCCATTAAACCTCGGGGGGATATTTTCGGGGCCGAGGACTGCGGTCGCCGATTCTCCTCGGATCAGGGGGGTGGGCGGGGGTAGATCCTGCTGGACAACACGGGCACCGCGGATGCGTGCGGTTGTCGTTATCAATTTTATGATTTCGGGAGAATGCGCGCGCGCGGCCGCCGAACGTTTCACGCCTGAGGTACACCGGGAACGGGAGTGCTGCCGTTTATTTATTGGGCCGATAGCATCGCCGGGCAGAGGAACACGGCCACCGTTAATGATTACGTGGACACTCGTGGAAACGAGCGCACTGAATAAAATCCACGATCTCGTTGTACGCATTGCGACAAACGAGACGAGGTTAACGCCGCCTAGATCGTCGCGCGACGATAACTGTTTTATGACGGGGCAAAGAACGTGTGTGCGCGTATCCGCGGCCGACCATACGTGTGTTCGAATAGCCGACCGTCGCATCGTGGCCGCGCTAACATGCGGCGAACGTGAATCCGGAATTGAAATCAGGAAATTGTTCCTTTTCAAATGAGCGAGCAATTCGTGTAACAGGTTGCCGGTTTTTTAATCCGCCAGGTGTTCGACGCGGCTCGACTGGCCGATACTATTTGCTACGCTCGAACGAGCCACATTCTCCTGTGCAAGATCAGTCGAATTCCAATCATTTTATCTTGCATAACTAAACGAAATTGAATTATTGTTCGTAAAAGATAACTCGAACTCCGAGAACGCCGTCGGAATATTAGCAATAATTTGTTTCCTTCCTCGGGACCTTCTGTAGGAGTTGGAACGCAGGCTCTTCGTTTTCGCCAGGGGCTTGAATGCGAGCCACACAGGATTGATAATCGCATAATCAGTCCCGTTAAAGGGGAGAACAATTGCAATCGTCTTCGATCCCCGATTCGACGCTGTGGGAGTTTCGGCTATCGATCTCGCTCGTGACGCTATTCGAGCCCATTAAGCGCTATCATTAGCCGGTCGGGTAGAATGCTGCTGTCAGCGTGGGTGACGTCGCGTCGCATTATCGCGATCGACGAATCGGCCCGGAGTAATTGACATAATTGTCCGGCATGTGAAATCGATCGAACATAGGAGTCGATAGAAGGTGCATCGAAAGATCGTCCGGAATTCTATAAACATCGACGGTGATCGGCGACCTGGATCAAATTTCTCGATCGTTCCCAGACGAAAGAAACCCGCGCCTACTTTCTCTCTACATTATATTTTTCGTGCGCGTTCTATCCTCCGTGATTTTCTTCCGACAGAATTAATTAAAGCGATTGTTGTAACGAGCTTCACGAACCTTTTATCCGATCTCGCTCATTATACGCATTCAGCCCGGCTTCGTTCCAGTGACACGAGTGTCATCCAGCGAATCGTTTCCATTCATACGGATGATTCACAACACACGAGACAATGGCGACTGTCGAAACGCAGGATCCCCCGCCTAATTGGCATAATTTCTCGGTACGCGGCACCGTGGCGCACGTTCGCTCGCATCAAGATGTTTTACATAGTGTCGAGGCAGGACGACGAGGCGCCGTTCTGCCCACGAAAGATTTATGATGCTGGTCTTAACCCGCGTGGGGTCTCGAAAGAGGACAAACGAGGCTAAACACAGCTGTCGTCGATGCCTGGCGACCACGTACAGCTTTTTCATTCGCTTGCGGATGGCAAGCAGCCGGATGCAGTCTCTCTGTATGCTATTTTCTCGAAAATTAGGGCCACCGTTCCCGACGGGTTTGGCTCAGCTAGAAATAAAAATTACTCAATTTTCGGGATAATTGCAAGAGGCGGGACACACAGAAGTCTGCCCCGTCGTTCCAGAAAATAAACTCCACCATATGAGTTTGCTGGTTTAGTGGTGCCAACAGATTTTCGGGTCACGCGGTTCTTCACAGCGGCTTTTCAACGCCACTTGGCAAAGAGGCAAGGCCAAGCCGGTTTGAAGCATCCACCTTCTCGTGTCACTTCGAAATCACAGGAGAAAAAAAAAGCGGCCGAAGAACTCGCGGCGAGGAATTTCCGGAAACGTTTTCCCGTGCTCGACGTCTCGCGTTTCTTTCGGCCGGACGCTTTCCCGAGTGGGGAGCCGAAGGCTCACGACATTCGTGAGCGCGTGACAAGAACGCAACGACAATTTATTAACAATTACCGCGTCCGACGATTGTTTCCGTCCCGGCTTATCCGCACGCGTGATCGAGCCTTTCGCGGGATCGCGACGATTTCCCCGGAACGGTTTGCGGGACGCGATCGGGTTGGATCGTTATCTGGACAGGTCGTTTGCCATCGGGGGCGACAGCGCCGGCCGATTCGCGATCGTATTGGGCCCCGGCGTAATTACTATAATCCCCGGAGCCGCGGAATCTGTCGCCGCGCCGCACGAGATACCAAACTCGATAGAACCGCCAAGACAATTACACCGCAGCACGTTGACACGCGGAATGCTGGCAGCCCCGCGTCGCGTCGTCTACCCCGCTCCGGCGCGCAGAACGAAACCGATTTACAGGGGTCCCGATCGCCGATTACCAGTCTGATTGCGGGTTAACCGATTCGACCGCGTAACTTCATCAACGACCGCCCCGGTAATTCTATTAACCAGCCCGGAAAGAATTTACTGATTGGTCCGCGAGACCGTCTTAACGTAACGAGGGAAGTCGACTGTCCCCGATCGTTCTGACAAATTCGATACTGAAATATTTCTGTGCCCTGTGATCATAACGAGATCGTGAGACGAGGCTCTGTATTCGAATTTGTTAAAAATCATGCGATGTAAGCAATTCTTTCGTGTATCATATAAGCGTTATAGACCTTTTCCATGAATAACTATGGCTGGACACTACACTTTTCAATGACCTGTAGCACACGGTTCAAGCTTCATACACAAGTTTAATAAAGTCCGTCCTTTAGGTTATCTTTTATTTCCGTTCTGTTTGCAGTTCATTTACTGAATTGACTTTGTCGTCTCGATCAATCGAAGCATTTTCTATTACGTTTAAATCAGACCACCTCGATAACCATCGTGAACTGCTTCTGTACTGCTGTGCAGGAAAGTATTCTACATTATATTTGAGAAAAATTGAAGCTATCTTGTGACATTATAGCGAAGTGTATGGTCAAGGTGGCATTCTGTATAGACCGGCTCTCTTTCTGACGATCAACGTATAGAAAACGATAAGCCGCCCGACGCTTCTGCCAAAAGGATTACCCGATCCACAAGAATGACTGGAGTTCCGAAACGAGATTAACTGGGGCGAGTTTTTGTAGTCTAAATTCACTGGTTCAACGGGATCTTGCGTAACGCCGTTGGTAACTGCTTTAACCTACTTGAAGTAGGACCATTTTGCCGTAGCCGGCAATCTGTTATTTCGGTCGTACGAAGGCCAAAGTAATAAGCCATAATCACCGGCCGCTCGGAAAGTAGTCGGCTCTCTCGTCCGCTTCCGTTACGGCTCTCGGCTGTGTTTCTTCGCGAAGAACGTCGTTGTTCGTCGTGTTTCCCATCGGATGCGAAACGTTCGATAAATAATTAAAAAAGTTGTATAATGCAACGACTTCGCGGAACAGCTGACTCAGTGTCCGTGCCGTGAGCCGAGTCTGTTTGCCATAGCATGACGCCCCCGCGACAATAAATACGGGGACGACAGTCGATGCGAAAGGAAAAGGCAACGGCGTTGTACACCGTGGGACGCGTACAGCCGCGGATACGATGCCTCTATCGCGATAGCGTTCTACAACGGCCGCGCACTTCCTGATTTTTTTAGTAGCCCCGGATGGCGTATGTAAACGCGCAAACAATGCCTCGCATGCGAGAACCGGGGAACTTACGAAAACTTTCTTGTTACGCCTGGCGCACTACCGCGCCGTCAGTCGATATCGGATTTTCGAGCCTTCGAATCCGGTTCGTCGACGATAAGATAGAATGAACGTCTCAATGGAATCGTTAGGGGATCTCGGATTTTATGCATCCGTATGAGGAAAGAACGTAAACGTTCCCAATACGGACAGAGAAAACCGCGATTTTCATTTCACGAAATCACCGTGGCCGTAAATTTGATAATAACAAGAATTTTCAGACAGAACAACAATCAACCCGAATCCCACTCGAAGAAATTATCAAGCATGTAAGAGAAAAAATCAAAGAAGAATGGAACAACACATGGAATTCGAAACCATCGAAGATACATGATATAACCACAAATTTTTTTCAAGACATCCCACGTGATCACATGAGAAGAAAAGAAAGAATCGTTCTTTCCCGCCTGAGAAGACAGATCCCCCCCTCTTCTGTGATACCCCACTCACAGTTCACCATCTTTTGTATGACTGCCAAAAATTCTCTACCCAGCGACTCAAATTTGGAATCAATTTGGAATCATCTGAAAAACTTACAAAGAACACTATAGAAATCCTTAAAGAAATCAACCACATCCACAAAATCTACAAACACCATAGAAGCTCTTCGCTAATGACCTAGATGTTGATGCGACGTTAAACCTGATTAAAAAAAAAAAAGAATTAATTGGGAGCTCTCCTCTGACCCACATGTTTGGGAGTTCGAAAGAAACACCTAAGCAATTTGGTTCGAGTGATAAATCGTTGGCTTGTGGTACCACCCCGACTTCAATTTCGCCGAAATAATTGCAGCAAGAAATTTCATGCGCAGCAGTTTCTGTTTCGTTATCTTCTTCGGCTCATTTGTAACCTTAATGAGTAGACGCGATAACGAGTCTGCATTCAATTACCGTAGACCGGCTAACCGCTCCCGTTTCGCCGATAAATTACGGTTCAAGCAGGATGCACCTCGATCGTGTAAACACGGCCACTTTCCTCGCGTGTGAAGAAAGGGGGAGAGAGCGTTGTGGGGGACGTTTTATCGGTTATAACGACGCGCGGTCGACAAATTCGATAATACTGTCCCGAAAGAGCATCCGTTCGCTGGCGGAGGGACTCGGCGAATCGGAACGGAAGCCGAAACTCGGGTCTCGTTTAAATCAGAGCAGTTAAACGGGCCTGCATGAACGCGGCCGCGCGCAATTCACGCACCTTCCCCGTCCCGGTTTTTCCTGCGGGATGTGCGTGCACGGAGAAGGTATTGTCCGCGATCGGCCCTCGTGCAAACAGCGACAGACATAATTCGTATAATTGCGGGACACACGAGCATGCTTTCGCGGGAACGCGAACGCCGGAGTCCGCCGGTATCGTTCAGGCCGACTCTACCTGGATGCGAACAATAAACAGCGGGACCGCCGATGGGGACAGCCGGGAAGACAATTGCTCGGCGCAGGGACACGAGCCACTCGCGGAAACGGAACACACTCGTCCACCCGCGAACGATTTCCACGAATGACAACGATGTTTCCCTCTTTCGCTTGTCCCTCTCTACCCCGCCCTTCACCACCCACGCCGAGTCTAGAGGAAACCTATATATCCGCGAGTTTACTGCCGTACGTGATTCGATCCGATTTCCTTTTATCGTTCGACGAGCGCGTTCTCGCGCGATCCAAAAACCGTGGACCAAATCGTTTCCCCATTTAAATGCACAGTGTTCGCGGTACTGCGGGATTTTACATGAAAAAATGCGACGAAAGTGTGCGAATAAGGTTTTTCATTTTGCGTTGTCGCACGCGGTTCCAGCGTGCTGCGTGTTCCGAAAACGGTCGACGAAATGGTTCCTCGTGGAGATATACGTGGTGTTGGTGGTACAGAGGATGATTCTACGTGGAAAAAACTAGGTCGAAAGTGTAGAATAAATTTTGTTCACACGAGGTCGCGTTTCCGAGAGAAACGAGTTTTAAAATCCCCGAGACCCGCGCGCTGATGAACTGATAACGGCTGACGCGTCTGATCCTGACTTACCATTTCTACTTCGCGTACGGGCTAATGCGTGCGAGCTCGACGAATTTCGAGACTCGATTTTCTCGAGAATGAAACGTCATATGGTAAAATGTATTTTACGCTTTTGATTTCATTGCATTCGGCCTTCATGTGGAATCGTCTGGTTAGACCGCGAGTACTGGGACACTCTGTATAAAGCGTAGGCTACGACCGTTTCCAACATTACCTACTGACCATTATTTCATACGTTTTGAAAGTGGGTAACAGCAGTTTCAATTGCGAACAAATAAGCCACCTCCAGTGAATTCATCTAAGAATTACGTTCCAGATTACAATGTGAAAGAAAATTTCTTAGCTTCCGTTTGGTACAGTACAACCACTGAAAATCCTGTAAACTGTCAAGAAAATACTGTAAAGTGTTAATACCCTGCGGATTTTTATGCAAAATAAAAATTGATCTCCTTCCTTAACCCTTTGCACTCGAAGCTATTTTAACTCCAAAACGAAACATTTCTTCCGACCTAGAATATTTCCTTTCTATATATTTTTTGTCGTGTTATATATACGCAAATGGTGCAATTTACTCGTACAATACGGAAGTGTTTATTACACACAAACAAATTTAATAATGTGAAAAATAATTTCAATAACGATACAGCAATTTTCAGTTGTGTCTTACAGTCGCCATTCGAGTGCTAGGGGTTAATAGATTTAACAGGTTGAAAACAATATAACAATAGTTCGAAACTTTTCTAATATTTTCAGCCTTTCGTACTTCCCCTAATTTTTGTCATAAATACTGAAAATCCACAGTCTACTAAGTACAGTGAATTCTCGATGTATGTCAACAACACGGCCAGCGTCGTGTATCGTCCAGGCTTTGGCGACGTATATAGAGAAATCGCTGTACATATATAATAAGTTTATCCTTTCATTCTTGAATTTATCTTGAGGAAATAATAACCAAACTGAGTTTCACTGTAAACACAAGAAACGACATTAAAAGCTATTATTCCACAAAGATTTACGTAAGAGAGTGACACTTTATTTAGACAATCCTAATCAATTAGATTTTATAATGCACGTGGCTTTTCTCTCTTTTCTCTACTCTTATCACCTGTGTCAGTCCGCCGTCTTGTTCTACAGACATGCGCAATACGTGTCTAATTCGAAATGAGTTTTAAAAGGAATACGATAAATTTACATAACTTCTATCGTATTTCTTTTACACATACAATTTCGTATAAAATGAGTGGTAGAATGATTTGAATAGAATGACCTGGCGGGCCAGGAGTGTTGGACCGTCCTGTACACGTGGACGAGCGATCGCGCGGTACACAACCGGCAGGAATTTCCTGTAAAATGGCACCCTTGCCCCCACTCCGTTTCGTGTTCCTTGTACACAAAATTGATGACGAACGAAAGTTCTCGCGAACACGTCGACGGCCTGACGGTTGTTGGAAAAGTGGATGTAAGAGCGTCGTCGTTGGACGTCCGATCGGTCGTGTGTCGGCGAGGCTTGGCAGAGGAAAAAGTATGCTCCCCGCTTCCGACACGGCAACGGAAATTGAAGAAGTTGCGCGAGACGGCACTGGAAATTATTTATTACTCGGCCGTCGTCGTCTCGCGCTACGTTCGAACGGTTACGGTTTTTAGGGGCGCGTCGCGGTTTCCCAAGCTTTCGTTTTCTCATGAAATTTAGTCCCGATTCCTCAAGTCCCCGCCCCTCCTTCTTCCGCGATTCGATCCTGAAATCCCCTTTTTTCTTCTTCTTCTTCGCGGGACGGGGCACGAGGAAATTAAACTTTTTCGCGACAGTTTTGTCGTCCGGCACGCTTTCGGTGAATCGGGATCAATACTACCGGCAACTTCTGATTATACCGTTTCCGCGAAGCTACAGTTTCCCTTTTTGCGCGTTGCGAACTTGATCTATGGTAGCAGGCTTCCACTTCTTGCTTATGGGCTAATGAAGCTGTTTCTGTCGTAGAATCCGCAGCATTCGTCCCATTTTATCGTTATTCTGTGCGAGTCGTCGAGTAGCTGACCACTTCTTTTAAAAACATCGGTGTACTTAACCGCTTTTTAATTCAGTGAACAACGTGCAATGATGTACTACTGATAGTACTGGATGTACAGTGAATTCTCGATATATGTCAACAACACTGGTTTTGACAGCGTCGTGTATCGTCCAGGAGACATACCCGTGCCGTGTTATGTTTACATTCCTCGGCGTCCGAGGCATCTCGAGCTTCGCGGTAGTGGGGATAAATCCGCGACGTTTATCATCCAGGCCTTGACGACATATATAGACGATTCACTGTACACTTTACAAAGTCTGTACACTGTTCACTGTGCACACTAGACAATTTACTCTACATAAAGCTGTAAATTTGTATTTCTGTTAATGAATTCGTCATTGAAAAATATTTTGGATTAGACAGAGGGCGATGTATGCGTATAGGTGTGCAGCAATCGTGTCGACCGCGGTTCAGACACGATCGTAGCCGCGTCTAGGCAAAGGTATGCAAATCGGCAATGGGAAGCCGGAGAGAGCATGTTTTAATTTATTCCCTTACTAATGGTGTATTATCTCGGTAACATATTATGCGATATCACATCATGTAAATGTTATCCGTGACTCTGGGACTTGGCTTGCACGGTGTGCAAAGTTGGTTCCCCGAAAGCAGCAGAAACAAAGTCAAAGTTTTCCAACGCGGGAACGTGTGCCGTGGGAAATAACGTTAGCTCCCCCCGAGACAGATTTCGTAACGGACGAAGATCAAAGTTGCGAGTACAAATAGTTTTTCGTGTTCGCAGTAGGGAGAGACGGAGAAACGGGTTGGGGGTCGGGGGTAGTTGTCAAGTTGTCGCGCGGGAAGTTTAAACGGAATCTTTATCCGTGCCGGTCTCCGGGCCCGCTTAAAGAATTTAATTTCCTTCTCCGCTAGCTCGGCCCGGTGTACAATTAAACCGGCGCGCTCATCGGGCAATAAACAGTGGCCTCGTTCCACGGCTTACCCCGGTTTAAATCCGTGGCATCTTATTTGCAGGATTCCCTGAAACAAAAGGGTGCTGGGTAGTTGTTAGCTATCAGCCTGCACGATCGAGGGAGGACCTTATCGAAACGCTAAACGCGGAAGCAATATCGACAGAGACTGCCGGCGCTCAAAGCGCGATCGTCGCGCTCTCAAAGCGAAAGAATGGCTCTTGTTTCCTCGAGGAATTCGAATTTTCTCCGAGATTCACTGCGTTACATTTTCAAGCGGCTACGTGTCCATTGCAAGCTTCGATTTCCGTCGAGCACCAGACAAAGGAGCGTAAAAAACAAATATACACTTTCGAGTGTTGCCGATGTCTGATCCACACGAAACTTGCCAGACATTAGGAAATGAAAGGGTAGATACGAACTATGAAATCTCAGCTTCTTCGACTTACGAATTTCGAAGATACAGATTCATACCTACAAGGACATTTGGCTGCGGCTATGAAATCCCACCGGCGGCCGATTAATTTAACCCCTCGCACTATGATTTATTTAATGGTTTTAGTGATTATAACTTTTTT
>CM052119.1:13488328-13529985 GCA_028454245.1 Halictus quadricinctus
TATGGTTTTAGTGATTAGAACTTTTTTGTAATTCGTAATTTCCTAAAAAAAAAGAAGAAAATTTATATCTATTTTATGCCTATATGTTCTTCAATAGCTGTGCATTAACAACGCCAAAATAGAATTTTATTTCGGTTTAAAGGAAATTAATAATATACATATTTGTTAGATTCTGTTCAGAATCTTCATCACGAGCATGGCTGGATATTGTAGGGCAAGGGGTTAAAACCTGGCACAATAAAAAGGAATAAAGTACTCAGACACGACTCTGTTCCCGCATTAGGTTGTTAGATGACCTTTAATTTGCATTAAATCTTGCGAACACGTTAACACCTCAACTTGTGATTTTGCGTTTCGACGTCTATGGGCCACCAATGGCAGTCGGAACTACCATCGAAAAATGGGTGGCTAACGACCGGGTTTGCTGATAAAAATCGACGTAAAACCATAGACAGAGCTGGGAGCGAGTGATGATCATCCCGAGAACGCTAAGTAACTTTGACAGTATCGTTCCGAATCGCAGTTCGCTACACCTGCGCGCCCTGTGCGTTGCTATTTTTTTTTCTCTCTCGTCGAACCGCAGAGGTTCTCCGGTTTTTACGGGTGCACTCACTCTCTATCTCTCTCTCTCGCGCGGCAGCGGAGTTTTTATTCGGAACGCTTTATATTTTATATCCAATCAGGCGGTTCTCCGGCGTGTTGCGAGGCTTTCGCGCGTCGGGGCCAACGTAAATGGATATTCCCCCTGTGTTTTCGCGTACGGCTTTCTCGTGGCTGTGTGTACGCGGCGTGTATGCGACTCGCAGGTGAGACGAATGGCGGAGGACAGAAGAATGCCGGGACAAAAGGAGCTGAGAAGTATAACACGCGTGACTCGCCGGGGCTCACGCCGCGCTTGTAGCTGGCCCAGGGGTGCCGGCTGTTCCCCCCGCTGGTAAATTAAATTCTAATAAAGCTCGCCGAAAAGCTGAGAAAAAAGCGGCTCGCTCGTTTACGGGGAACAATGGTCGCGGTGGAAGGCGTCGTCGTCGGCACCGAGCGTCCAGCCGACGCGAACCGCGGATAATTATATCGAGGCGGCGGTGGCCGGGAATCTCGCAGAAAAACTTGTCTTCGAGCCTGCCGGGATTCGAACGCCGCCTTCGGAGACGGTTAACTAACCTGCCGGTCCTCTCCTCCCGACGCTGCTAGGTGTGTCCCTCCGAGACGCGTCGGCCCCAGAAAAAAGGCGGCTCGGTTGAATAGCTTTTCTGCCGTCCTTCCTTCTCTTCAGCCTTCTCTCTCATTCTCTCTCTCTCTCTCTCTCTCTCTCTCACGTCGCGAATTTCGGCCTCGTAGATCTGCCTCTCACCTTGTTCGGACGGTTTGATAGCCCCTCGTTTGCGGAATCCGTGTATCGTGAGATTCAGCCGTTCAGTCCCCGATGAGAAACCACGTAGCCACGTGACAGGCTCGAACGAAATATTCTCCTCTTCTCGCAAGCGGAAACTACAATAACTTAGTGTAAAATAGCTAGTTTATTCTGGACTTTTTAGTTGCGGATCGAATGTACGTCACTCATCTCTCGGTTCTATCTTTCCCGTGACGTACTGCGATATGCTTATAATAAATCAGTTTGGTAATACCAAATCCGGAGCTCCAAATTAATGTTTTAACGTAAAGGCATCAGTTATGCAGTGAATATTTTAAACTTCGTACACTTCCGGAGTAGTATTGCTAACTTTGGAGTTATTAAATGAACGCTGTTGGTTAGATCGAGTGTCACAAATTTGATCAAGGATTTTTCTGCCGCACTAGCGGACAATTATCGCGCGAGATACCAAGACGAAACTCATCGTGTATTTAATAACAGGTCGAACGTGAAATACGTAGCGCGAAGGTCGATTCCAGAAACGGTCGGACCGGCCGTCGTGCGTTATACTAATGTTTTTGCTGGTCGATTGGCGCAGGGGTTAAAATTATTGACTTTTGCAGGACCGGCACGTGAAGGACACCAGCAAAGACCCGGAGATGGAC
Organism: Halictus quadricinctus; assembly: GCA_028454245.1. Classification (NCBI taxonomy): domain Eukaryota; kingdom Metazoa; phylum Arthropoda; class Insecta; order Hymenoptera; family Halictidae; genus Halictus; species Halictus quadricinctus. The sequence goes on from CM052119.1 coordinate 13,490,345, forward strand.
TCGAGCCAGGACTATACGCTGCTACTGGGTTACGAGAACAAGACGCACACCGTTCTACGTTTCTTCAGGCGGTACAATACGTGCGACCCACGAGACTTCAAGATCACGGTAGGTGGTTTGATTTATGTGGCATCCGGCGTGAGAGATAATTCCCCGCGTCCGTGCGAAGTGCTCGCCCGAGGATCATTTGATGGATTTACGGGAAAAATTGAGCGGGCTCTGAGCGTGCGATGCCCGCTCCCCGGCCGCCCCTGAGGGGTGGAATTATTTATCATAGCCTCTTCGGGAAATTGAACGTTGCAGCTGCACGGAACCGTGTCGATTAACCCTTTTACCCGAGCTATTTCATTAGATCGTTCGCCCCTCGCAGAATTTCCGATGAATCGCCTTACGAAATTATTTTTAATTACATCCCTGACACTTTTTCCCCTAGAAGATGGAACGTCACTAAACAAAAGACTGGGGCGATCTGTCCGGTCAATTAAAAGCTGCACGTCTGTTGAAATTAGTATATATTCTCGGACACAATTTTATATTTATCTGAACTTGTACGGAAAGAACTCCTTTTAACATTTAAATAAGCTCACAAAATTGGTGTAGAAATGATTAGTTCTCCATGAAAAGTTTAACCGTGCAAATCAGCCGTTCAAACAGATTTTTAAGAACTCATTCATCACAGTGAAACGAGAATGCAACAGACCAGACATAGATGAATGATTCACTGGACAAGTCATCCTATGAAGACGTTATCTCTTCGTCGCGGTGCACGATTATTAAAACACGATTCATCCTGCTAGCAATTAACTCGTATTAATCAGCACTAGTGAGTCGAAGCTGCTGTTCGGATGACAACGAGAAACTGTCAGGGAACTGAACCGTTCATGGTCGACTGATTCGGCACAGTCACGGTTCGCTGTCATGATCGACGTGTGGGCCGTTTCGCGTTTTATCGGCTCGAATTGGAAGACTCGTTATCACCAATCGTTTTCGTGGTATTTGAACCGGTTGCGGGACAGCTCGACCCAGTTCTTTATTTCGACGGTAATTAACTCGGAAGTAGATCGCGCGATAGAGCTGTCTACCGGCCGGCTTAACTCGGGGGGAAAGGAGATCATGCGCGTGTTGCGATTTCCTCGAAACCGCGCGCAGCCTGCAATTTATGCCAGCGGCGCAGGCCACGCTTGCTATCGAGCCTTCAAAGGGGTGGCCGCTACGATAATGGCATCATTGATATGCAGTTAGGGCATCTTGAGTCTTGTAACTGTTTTTGAGCATCCCCAGCAAAGATACGCTATTAGTTAGCTACCCGTGAAACGGGAATCCAATTATGCTGCAACCAGTCATTTATGTTACGAGCTGGCAAAGTGTCTCCGGCCCTTTAACTTTTGCTAGACATAAATAAATGTTATGGAAATGGGATAAGGAAAAATCATTTTTTTCCGATTTAAAGTATAAAGTTCAAATAAATTTAATCCTCTTACTTTTATAAAGCAACGCACGCGAGTCATAAAGTCGAGTCGTATCAATTCGTTTCGATTAATATATTGGTCAGTTCAATTTGAAATAAATGAATGTTGAACAGAAAGAAAATTGTTCGGTGGACACAGGACGATGTAGAATTCATTCCTAATGACTCCGAGCGTTCCGCGTGTCTGTCGTGTATCGGAGTTCAGCTAAGGAATAATTATACGGGTTAACGTTTCGCGTGTCAATATCATTCGGAGCTGTCGATATTAACGTCCCGCGACGTTTATCCGAAACGTAGTGACGAGTCGCTTCGGTCGGACGATGAATATTCGCGTTCTATGTACGCGTAAATAATCAACGCGTGCCGTGCAAATATTGGCTGGCGAAGTTGAAGAGAAACGTTGTCGAAACTGTCGCGTCGAATTTCCGCGGAAGGCACACGGTGCACGTACCAAAATAACCGGAATAGGATTGCTTTGTCAATAAAGTAATTACACGATGCTCGCGGCTGGTGAATAGTTAATCCTTACGTCTGTGCCAAAAAGATAAACGTTGCCCCCCCCCCCCCCCCACTCAAGTGATACAGCGACTTAACGACTGACACGTTCTTTTTAGAACACTGTAGAAATGCTGAATTTTTCGAGGAGTTCTCGATGTACTCTGAAATAATTGATGCGCTCCACGTCGCCGTTCTCTTATCATACAATCCGCTAGAAGCCGCTACTGTACAATTCTGTTCGCTGCTAGGATAATTAGAACCTCTTTGTCTCAAATCATTTCTCGGAGGAAAAGACCATTTTCTATGTCTTCTCTTTTCTACCCACTTCGACGCTTAAATATTGATTACACGAAAATAAAATTATTTAGTTTGTAACTTTCATATTTAAGATACGAAATTACTGGGGACCTACGAAAATTGCGTTTATAGACAAGAGAGGTCCAGGTGTTCGGGAGGATTGCAATTTCGTGTATGGAGATTTCAGAATTCACGGTGTCCGCTAACCATAGTTTAGAAAAATGGATGACAAGACAAAAATGGTAGACAAGAGAGCTCCGGGTTTCTGGAAATCTCGTTGACAGCGAACACGTTAATTCCCGGGAAGAGTGAAATTTTGTGGATGAAGATTTCAGAATTGCGTTGTCTCGGGGTCCGATCTTCTTCACGTATCCGCTAACCAGGCTTTAGAAAAACGGTTCAGGGGGAAAGGGGGGGGGGACGATCTTGATCTGGGCGATCCGTTACGAAGGGAACTGTACGTCCTGGCGGATGTTAGTCCCCCGCGGGACGGCCGGGTACGTCCGTCTAGCAGTTGAGTCATCAAAATAGTTGGGTGCAAAAATAAAGCGAGCCACCGCGGGCCGAGAGATTCTATCGGGGACGACAAACGACGAAGTCAGCTCCCCTTTCCCTTATCTGATCGCGTGATGTATCGGTACCCTACATGATATTTTTACGTGTCACGTTCGCCCCGCAGGACGACGGGTCCCCCGGCCCTGCATTATACCTTCGCGAAAGGAACCGCTGAATCCGTAGGTGGACCCCGAGATACTTTAAATGGGCTTGCGAACTCGGTACAGCCGTACGCTCTCGTACAAGGTTATCGGTGATCGGGGACGCAGAATGTATGGCGAGCCCTTGTTTTCAAAAGAAAATCGTGCTGCCTTGAGCGACTTGCTCCGCCGGGTTTCAATAGCGGCAGATAATTCTCCCGCGCGACACATAGTATGTAGATTGAAAATGTTCAATGATATTTATTCGTGCGAACCGTCATTTTTCAGGAAATTAAATTCAATGCCTGTGTATCATCGACCCCATTGTTCGAGGAACTCGTGAATCACAGTTTTCGAACCAGCCGCGGGTATTATCCGGATAAAACGCTCCGAGAATGATCATTTAAATAACGCACCGTATTATTCCATGGTCGAGTGAAATAATTCATTATCTTATTTTCTACCTGAAAAACACATTTCATCTACGAGTAAAATACTATTTTGTGGTTTATAACGCAGGTTCGGTTTGATCACGAATGAAATTCTTTTCTGTTAAAAACGGCGAGTTTATAGATCACGTTTTTAGAGCATTTCGATACCGGTCTAGACCGATACAAAGCGATCAGTTATTTGAAAGTCTAGTTCCGATGTGCACAACAATCTGACAATAAATCGACGTTGCTGAATCGGCAGAGCGAGCGGGTAAAAAGAATTTGGTGGACGTCGATTCTGTGTCGAATTACCGATACGTACACGGTGCACATAAACGGCGTCGTAGAGCTCTCGGCATCGAACAGTGCGCATTGTCAATACTGTTGCGAGCCCGGGATCTCGGTACGATTGTTATTTCTAGCGACAGCCGCGCTTGATTAATCGAATGAACATCAAATTAAGCGGGCCGCTCCGTCGTAACCGGCTTACGTGGAAGAGGGCTTCGATTGCATATTAATATAGCGCGGCGGCCGGCTCTCCTTTGGGCTTAGTATGCAGACAGTCTCATCAACGGTACGTGAAATTAGGCTCGACTACGCGTCGCAGATGACACACCGGTCTTGAGGCCGGCGAATTCGCAAACGCGAGGACGCGACACGACGGTATATCTCGCGTGCGCCACGTAATTAGTTCGTTAACGGGCTCGCGCGCGCGTGCGCGCCGGAAACGCGTGACATTTTGGCAGAGCATTGAAGTATGTATTTTTCATAATTAGGCTCGGTCGGACGGGGCTCGGGCGCAAATCACGCGACAGAGTTATGCAAACTAGTAATTATTTCGTTAGCCGGGAACCGGGCGGGCAATCACACATGTGAGACCCCGGCTCCTCTGCCCGGAGAATTTCAAGCCCGATGGTGCTTTGTGGTACAAAGGCTTCCTGCGTTTCCATCCGCCTCAATTATTTTGGAACATTAGTTTAGGCCGCGGTAACGCTCGGATAATTGTTCGAATCTCTGCACGGCTAATTGTCTCAGAAGTGTGAACAGGACGCGCACGGTCCGCCGCCGGGCAGCCTCCCCGTCACGTTCGCTCGCGAAATTTCGGGCCTTTGAAAAACGAGCCGATCCGAAAAAGAATTCTTCTTTACCCGGACCGTCGCGTAATTCCATTTCGTCATCAGGCTGCTTTTTTCCGCGGTGGTTTCCGGACGAAAACCAACAAGCTGCACATACGAAAAAAGCGATTACCCGTGCCATCAATCATTTGAATTCGCTGATCGTTTCGGTTGTCTTAGCTACCTTCGCCCCTCGACAGGTGCTGCGCCTCATGAAGCGAATCCTCTTCCTTGTTCGAGAGGTTCAACGTACTGGGTGGCCTATTTTAATCTGGTCGCGTTACCATGTTCTCGCGACTAGCTTTGTTACGCGCATTCCGCCTTAGCCAGAAAGTCTGATCCGGTTCTGTATGCTGCACGATTTTAACGAAATTCCAAGTATGAATAATCGTTTTGTAAGCAAGGAGTATACCTCCCACCTCACAGTTCACGTATACAATAATTTCAATAAAAAGTAATCGGTCAAACAAATCAAGCATTCATCAGTGTTTTCTCGATATATGTCAACAGCACGGGTCTTGCCAGAGACACGTATCGTGCAGGAGATACTATTCTTTGATCCACGCTGAACGTCGTACCCGATTATGTTTACACTCCTCTCGAGCTTCGAGGCTCCCATTTGTGACATATATCGAGAAAAGACCTACCTTGTAACATGTAATGATTTATCTAATACATCATATTTATTTTTATACACGAATACAATGCTATTTGACGATTTCGCTTCGCCCAATTCTGCTTCAGTGTTTTCAACTCGACAAACGTACTGGCCAAGTTCAACAAATGTGTTTATAAATCCACGGTTTGAGGAAGTACATTTTACAGTGCAAACAGAAAGGAAACAACGATTTAATGGTACCTGGAAACAGAATGGTAACTTCCTATCTGGAAGAAAATACATAGTCCTTGCAATACCCGTATTCACGATCGTATTCTTTTCTACCAGAGGTAGAAAACATTATCATTCCTGCCGGGAAATAACTCGCGTCCCAACAAATCGCACCCTGTTGGCTGCTCGGTGTCCAAAGAAATCTTCGGCGCCCGTAGGATTGGCCCGGTCCAATTTCGCGTTGTGTTCTCGGGTAAACAGTCCGCTTACCCTTTGCATCGGATAAATTTCGCAATGCTCGTGGTCCTTGGCTGGTCGCAGCGGGATATTCCCGGCAGTCAGTCACCGTCGGCGGACGTGCTCTCTTCCTCGGTTAGACGTCGACGATAGAAACCGCAAAAGTTCCGCGACGCGTAGCAACGGATTGCCCTTTGAGGTTGCTCGGCAGTAGTAAGCAGAAGCAACGACGGTACCAGCAACAGCAACAGCAGCCCCGACAAGGATTTTCCGGCGTGGCATTATGCAATCCAGCTGCGCTGGCAACGGGATCGACGTTGCCCCGGAGTTTCCACTTTGCAAGATTCGTACGGTTTTTCCGTGGACCGGGGCTCCGCGGCGTGCCCCGCCGTCACTTTTTCACGTGGAATCCTCCCGAGTGCGATGACGAAGAAAGAATCGTGGAAGGGGGGCTGGGGGTGGGGAGGGTAAGTGCGATACGTACGTACATATTCGGGCAAGCGAATGGAAAACGGGGAAATTGAGGAGAGAAAATGCGGAAGAAACAGAGGGGGCGAGGGCGGAAGGTATGGAAAGGTAGAAAGATGGGTGTGTAGAGGGTTGATGGTGGTACGTTCGAGGATGTGCACGCGAATGTTACCGGTAGGGAGATTGGTGTGCCTTGCAGAGGGGATTGGCTAGCTGACCCGGTTCTGCTTCTATTCCCTTCCTATCTGTAGCAGTATCTAGTTTACCACTTCACTCCCCGGCTGGCTGGCTGGCTGGCTGGCTCTCGCTGGCTAGCTGACTGACTGGCCAGCCCTATAGTAGCCAACGCGAACTTCCTGAATAAGGTCCTCCCTCGGCACTAGAACTGATCGCTATTCCGAATGGTTCGGTTCGGTGTAAAAGGAAAATCGAATTTGACCGATGCCTTTGGGAGTGACGAGGAGAGGGTTGGCCCAGAAAGGGGGAGGGGGATACGGGAGAGTCGCCAGGTGCGCTGACGATCTTATTGGGTGGATCCGTACACACGTACCGTCGTGCCAGAGGGCGCCAGGGGGATTTCGCCGGAAGCTACTATCCGGAGCGACGGGAAATCGAATCACCGTGGAAGGAGATTCCGCGGGCCTCCCTTCGAGTACCAGATTACATACGTTTGGAGACAATTATCGCCGGGAATTCGATTTCACCGTCAAACCGGCGCGCCGCGTCGGTCTCCTCCGCTAAATGGGGACGCGTCGCTCGGTCATTTACAGACTACAGCGTTCGCCGGGTTTGTCTCGATTTTTCTCCTCAAGCTCTCGCTTTACTTTTCCAATTACCGTTCGCTTTGCACTTTTCGTTACCGAGACGAGTCACCTGAACTTCCAGGAACACAAGGACTCCTAACAGAGCAGCACCAAACAATCCTTCTAAAAATTACACTATGGATTTTCTTGGTTCCAAACTGGCTTTCCGTTTAATTGTGTTATCATACTTTCGACCGTGGATTTTCGTCAGATTTTAACGTTCGGTCCTTGGGTGAGTTACACATGTGAATTAGCAGGTTCACGTTGTAGTTATAACTACACTGAACATTTTTATGCAAGATAAAAAAGTGATCTGTTGCACAACAAGTAGCCACATAGAAACGATTTTGTTCCCCTAATGATTCGAGTAGGTAGGAAGTAATTCTTTCGTAAATGCATAAAATGCGCATATTGTCTTGCAACAAGTAAACAAAAATATTGTCGCCAGAAATGTGCGACTCTGCTAGCGAACGTATTAAGAAAAACTGTATTACTTTTGTCAATATTCGTATACTTTTATTGAATACAAAAGAAAAAGAGCTGGATAACATAGCACGATTTCCATCAGGCTCTAGCTGTCCCGAAGATTGAAGAGATTCTTATCGAAGGGTTAGGACGTTTCCGATTGTTTCGGTCCAGGGGACAACGAAATCCCGTTTATCCACGGGCGGAAACATTTTTTCCGCAGCTTCTTTCGCCGGATCCCGATCCCTCGGACGTTAAGGAAACATCAATCCAACCGCGGCAGAAGCAACCTTCGCCGAAGTTGTCTCTCCGAGGCAACCGCAACAGAGGGTCGAGCATCGCGGGAAAGTAACTTCCAATTACGTGGATGCCTGTTCTCCCTCTGGTTTTTCGCGGCCGGCAATCTAGCCGTTGTCAACATGTTTGTTAAAGGGAGCCGTGCCGACGGGATTGAATGAAACCGGACTGCCTACCGTCGGTCGGCCGACGCTTCCCCACGCTTCGATAAGTAATGACAGTTCGCGGAAGTTCTCCTCTAAGTTTTCCAATCGACCAAAAACTTGCGAACTGACATTTGCCTAGAAGAATTCGGGCCCGGGCCAGACAGTAGAAGAGAGAGAGAGAGAGAGAGAGAGAGAAAGAGAGAGGGTTCCACGACACTTTTATCGGCGCAATCGCGAGATCTTCCGCGATCAATCGGCTATGCTGCGCTTTCCAATCAGCGTCCCCTTCATTTTCCGTCCCGTCGTGATATGTCCTTTTGAAACGACGCGATAAGGTATCCCGAGGATGCCGCCCGGTTGCGAGGAAGTTCGAGAAAGTGGCGCGATTCCGGAAAACCGACCGTCAAAATTGGCCCCTTCACCGTGGACCCTTCTTCGAATGTTTCCAATCTGGGAATCGAATTCCCCCGGAAGACATTCGTGACTCGGTAATGCAGCCCATATTCGAAATGTTAGTGCCGGACCGACCAACTACTGCCAGCGCCCCGTGCCGTTCGGGGAGGATAGAGGGAAACACGGGTATTGCGACGCCCGGAGAGAAATTGGAATAATTGCGGCGGCAACGGGGAAATTAAATTATCAAACTATTTTAGTTTTAATGAAATCGTTTAGCGGCCGAATAGACCTCTGATCAGGAACGCTTAATTGCCCCCGGCTTTGTTCGAGCGGAATCGGCCACCGGGCACAAATAAATTGTCACGAGCCAGTTGCTTGTTATGACAATTCGCTGATCAACCGGAAACGTAAACCCAATGTTCCAGTATAATTATATTTTGAAACTTTTTACAGCTTCGCACGCACGCAATTATTTCCCGAAGAGGCGTTTTACGCGCGTAAACGTCTTGCGGTGGTCACAGGTCGAGACTTCAAGGTGACCTCTGTTTCTTTATACGGAACTGTATATTTTTATTGAAGTAGGCGTGCAGCCTAACCCGAGACGAATTCACAGTCCTGTAACACTTTTGTCTTTCAATGTCATTCGAGGTCATTCAGGGCCGTTCTAAATTCACCTTGAAATCTCGCAAGCATTTCCACCTAGAGAACATGTGTGACAACCATAAGATGTCTCCCCCCAAACAGAGTAAGTTCCATTTGTACTATTGTTTACAACGACCTTTGGGAAAAGAATACATTCAGGTTACTCTCTTTCAAGAATAATTTACGCGATCTCCAAACTAATTTTATCGTTGCAGAATTATGTAAAATTTGGAAGACAAATCAGTATGTTTCGCAACACCGGTTACCAGTTTATTTCAAGTAGATTGTTTCTTGGAGGAAGCTGTCACGCTATTGTTCGATATACATTTTTCTGAAAAAATAAAAACAGCGAATTTCCACGAGATGCTGAGTTTTCAGAGGATTTTGCAGCGAATTCTGTCCGGAAGGGGTTGTTTTCTAATTGATCAAGTTTCGCGGATAAACGTCCGCGAACAGCTGACCGACAAAAGCTGCGAATTTGTTTGCGTATTATCCCGTAAACATTCGGCTTGTGATTGTATGGGGACTTGGCCATTAAACTCGTGTTTCGGATTACCTCTAATTCCTCGCAGGCGTCGCGCCGCTGGGAGCGCGCGGATTATTCGAAGATTAAGCTGTTGGACACGTTACTGGCCCGCTTCGTAGCCGGAAGAAACTTGCCTGGGGTTTCCTTGCGAAAGCGTCTTTTCCGAGCGAGGTAAAAGTTATCGACGCCGCGCTTGAGGTTAAATTGGATAAGCATTGCCGGGCCATAACTTCCTCTCTCCTGTGCGCCGCGCCGGCAAAATGATGAAAGTAAAATGACGCGGAAAAAAAGTGTACGCGCGACGCGGAGAACGGCGACGGCGGCGACGGCGGCGGCGTGTCGCCCGAGTCACTTTTTATCGGACAAGCTCCCGGAAATCTCTTCTCGCGCCACCGCCGGCGCAAATTGTATTAAATATTAGTCCCCGTAACGCGGCCGCGCCGACGCGCAATTTTATTCATGGCGCCGCTGAAGAATGGCATCTCGGCTCGCCCGAGAAAGGGAACCCGTGTAAGATTCCTCGAAAGAAATTCCGAGAGCCTTCGGAAATTAAAGTTTATTATGTGACTCCATTAAGGGGCCACTAGGTCTGAATTAAAGCAGAAATAGCACCGGCCGTAGAAAACTGCCGTCGGGGAACGTGTTGCAATTTGAAATGGTAAATCGTTCTACTCGACGCCGACCTCTAACGAGAACAGCTCGAATTACTTTCCTCCGCGAGCAGGCGAAACCAGCGCCGATTTTTACACGATCTCCCTCCCCTTTGTCCAATGAATTTATCCCGAGTGACCGGACCGGATTCCATATTATCCCCGATGCGTTCGCGTCGCGCCACTGTAATCGCGGAATAATCTCGTTACGAAACCACAAAAGAATTCGCTGGGAGGCTCGATAAACGATATTACGTAACGCGAGTAACACGAAATATCGGCGACACGCGCGCACAAAGGGAGAGAGAGTTCTACTGTTCCATCCTAATTTCATTTCACAAAAGAAAGTGGGTCGATTCGCGGATCTCGTTAACTCGGGAAGAAAGAGTCGGGAGAAAAGCTTTATACAGCCTCGCTGCGGTGGATCAATATTCAGTGGACACATTATGCGTCCGAAAATCTATTTAAAACGAGCATACGGGTCGGATATTGAAAAAAAAAAAAGAAAACGCCCTGGGAAATAATGTCACCTACAAACAGATGCAAACCAGCCGATGCGTACGGTAACGTTGTGCTAATGTTTCTGCAAATGAAAAATCGTGGTGATCCTGAAAAAAATGTCCAAACGGTCGCATTTTTCATAACGTACGCGCATTCATATCTTATATTAAGTCAACAGGGATTTTGTTCTAAGCATGCAATATTTCACAACACGGTCCGCACCGTTTTTTTTTTTCTATTTTTTTTTCTTTTGTCGCTCGACACGCTTTGCGGCGAGAGCAATCCGTCAAAAACCGCGAGATCGACGAATGATTTTCGGATCGTTGCCGCGATAACAATCGGCCGGTTGTAAAATTGGATTAAAAGTCCGCTGTCGGAGGCTTTCGACGCAGCGCGGCGCGACGCGGGCAACTGGTTTATATACACGGGACAAGCTCGACGCTATTAAATCGTACCAACATATATTACAAAATCGGCCACGGAGCTTAACTGCTTACACCGAAGCTTAAATTAGGTGGCGTTCGCTCACAAGCTTGGAACAGCGTTAACCAATTTTATCGTGGCCGTTAGACATGTAAATTAGCTGCATACAAAATAAGCTAATGTAAAGCGGAAGCGATCGTATTTAGGAGGGGCGGTCGGCCGCGCCGGAAAGGGACGTTCGACGACGAGAAAGAGCTGGTCATGCAATTTTAAGGCGCGTTCTTACGGCACTCGCCGACACGCATTTTGCAAATCAGTCCTCTATCGATTGGGACCCCTTGCTAAAAGCCTCTGCACTTCCGGTTGCACTTTAAACCCGGCAACTTTGTCTGCCGCGTTACAATTTTATTCATTAACCGTATACATAAGTGATCACCGTTTTACCCTCTTTATCGATAGCTGCGAACTGATACCGCGTTACGCAGCCGTAATGGCTTCCTTCCTTGTCCATCACTTGTTGCTGTTTTTCGCCCGAAAACTACGATGGAACAATTAAGAATTGAGCAGTAGCGACACTTATGAGTAGAAAATAATAGTACACAAATTTCGTTTCCCACGTAGACGAAAAGACGATTATTTGAATGCGAACAAAGTTATTTTGGAATTAAACTTTGTTAGTTTCTAACCATTTTACTCTTGAAGTTGAGGAGCAGATTCTGAGGAGAATTTAGTAAATACTTCTTCGTCTATCGTTTGTACATACGGAATCTCTCGAATGCAAATGGCCCTTTTACAACTACCGTGTTTGTGAACAGTTAAATATGTACAACCATTTAAATATTTGTTTTCGCGGGTGGCTTCCCCGAAAATTCGATTGTTCGAAGGAGCGACGACAGGAGTGAGTGAGTGAGACGTCGATAGCCAGCAAGAGACAGCGCAGGCTCGAGTCGATAAATTGTGAAAACAAACATGTTTGGGGACGCAACGTCCTCGGAACTTGGTTCGAGGAACTGGCTGGTGATTCGTTTTCTATAGACACGTAGCTCGGGGCTCGCGACGTGTTTATAGGGGAGGTCCGATTCCATAATTATTTTGATCGTCTCGATGCTATTCGGTTCTTTATCTATCCCCGTTAGAAATTGTTGGCGAACGAGATAGCGGAACGCGAGTATCGCGACGCGGTTCAAAGAGTCACCGGTGTCCATTTATAAAAACCGTAATGCCTTTTAATTGATGCCGATTGTATCGCAGAGAGAGAGAGAGAGAGAGAGAGAGAGAGATAGAGAGAGAAATTCGCGGAACGTTGTTTCGCGTCATTGATACGGGAGAACGGGCCCGGTTAATCGTTTGATCCTTTGCAGGATTTTCTTTGTCGCCGGCGCGAGAGCCATTTGAATGTACGAATTTGCGCGGGAATGCGGGAACGGCAAAGTCCCCCGTGGCTCCGCGTGTTCTTTATTGAAACACCGAATGGCCAGATTAAACCGGGCTTATAACGATTATGCGTTATGGCTCTGCCGAGGAAACAATTTCCATTATCATTAATTGCGGTTTTATATGCAAAAACGTGGCGGGCGACCTGGTTTCGCGTTTAGAAAAGGGGGAAAAAAATTGCGGCGTGGCGTCGCGCGCGGAGGTGGCTGCCATGCCAAAGAACGTGATCTCACGCAATGAACGGGGGGGGGGGGGCGACATTAATCTTTCGAAAGTTGACGGGGTTGTCATAGTCCTTACTGATCGCGATTCCGCGGGGCCCCACCATTAATAAAACTGATCCGGCGAACGATTTCACTTGGTAGCCCGGCCCGGAACCTACACATCGCGGCGTTACATCAAAGTCACACACGGAAGTTTATAGTTCGTAACGAGGTTTACCCGGGTTCGTGCGCGGAATGCGATTATGATTTATGATCCGCGAGTAATCGAACAGCCGAAAGCAATTTCGCCCCCTCTTTCTTTCGTGTCGCCCGGAATCCCTTATCGAACGACATTTTCTTTTTTCTTTTCTACTCCATCCCCGCCGCCATCAGATACCGCGGGCGAAATTACACGAATTTCGTTTAATGAAGAACCAATTTTTCCTTTGGCCGAAGCTGGATCTGATAGCTCGGGCCGACTCCGGGCTTTTTCCTCTTTATCGGCTCCATCGAACAACCGACACGAGAAATTAGAATAAAAACGCCCGGCGTTACGGATGATAGCTAGCCGCGCGATGATGAAATCTAAGATTCCTAAGAAACAGCCAACGACCGGTTACTTTTGAGGTTCATTTTACCTCGGCCCGGCAGTTTCGGCCACGAAAAATAATTGTGTGATCATGCGACCGGTATTTCTTACATTTGTCGACACTTATGATTTTACCTTTCTTCACACGGATTACTCGAACACTAAACCTTTCACGGTAAAAATGACTGGTTTTATATTTTACAATTATTGAAACTATGAAAATTCATTCATTTGGAAAATAGTGGAAGAAATTTCCTTGCCCAAGCATTTATTCTATTGAAAATTACGGACAATCTTAATAAATCTAGGGTTGCCATTTTTATATGGCAATATTTACCAGATACTGTTAACCCTTTCGTCCCTGAATATAGAAATCGAAATTTTAACAATTACAGTGTAATGGATATGTAAGTTGGACTAAAAATAATAGGTTTTCACCCTCAAATTTTTCCTATCACTGGCTTGAGGGTTTTTTTTTTCAAAAAACATTGCTTTTTTGGCCTTTCAGTAATTTTTGAATCAGGCTGGTACATATTCGGGACGAAAGGGTTAATGCTAGGTAAGTTTAGTGTTAATGGATTTCGATTCGAAGAAACTGCCCGTGTACAGATAATTTTTAGCCGGATTTTGGTTACTTTGCCGTTGCGACTGAAAAAGCGATTGACGTCCGCGGTCGCTGTAAAGCTAAAACGAGAGTTTGCGTCACGCGGAGATCATTTGTTATGTATCTGTGCCCGAGGAAATATCTGAAACAAGGTGAAAAGCCGGGTGGTTTTATTATCGGCGGTGCATCAAAGTTTCGAACTGTCGAACAAAGTTTGCGTTTGATTTTCTCTCGAGTCGCATTTCTATCGCTTTGATAACCACCGCAGGTCGATCGATTAAGTGTTGGCTGAACGTTTAAACTGTCCGATCATCTCGGCCCTAAATGCCAGCTAGGAAATACCGGTTGGCAGCGATAATGCAACTATTATGTCTGCGGCTATGCCTGGAATCAGAGTTGGCGCAGTTAACAGCCACCAGATATTGCAAGTTAATTTAAACTTTCGCCGGTTCGCCAGAGGGGGGATCTTGATGCATAGTCTCGACGGATTCTTTCGCCATGGCCGTGTACACAGAATAGACGTCGGGGAATCGCTGCGCGGAAAGTTCATGCTCGAATTATCCCTGCGCTCGGTTATCAGTTCCCCGCGAAACCCTTTCTTTTTTCCCCTCTTTTCTCTCCGAGCAAGACAATCTCGCTCGATCGGGACAGGCAATCGCGAACCAGATTTCACGTCGGAACCGGTCGCAATTTTTGCCACCGCGTATCTCGCGCATTAATTTAATCCGGGGGTCGGTGTAATCGCGGAACCATTCCGCCGAGAGGATACATGAAGAGGAAGCGGACCGTCATCGTTCACCGGGTTGCCAGCAAGACTTGTCTTGGTCCATTCGCTGGTCCAGACCTAGGGTAAAGCTGTCCGGTTTCCCGCCCCGAGCCAACAAAGATTGCCGCTTACTTTCAGCCCTTAAATTACGAGGCCTCCGTACGTTCTCCATCGCGCCGGTTCTAATTTTCCGTGGTACGTGCGAGGCCACAGCGCCGCGCCGTAATGCAGCGGCCAAAGCTGACGCCGTAAGTGGTACCTCATCGCGCGGGGGCTTCTGTTAACAAGTCCGTGTCATCGGGCCGAGCTGGAACGGTTGTTTGAGTTCCGGTCAGGTACGTGTCCCCGGAGAGCGAAACGGAGCAGAGACGCTCTTTCCGCGGAACCGGACGGCGAATATACACTTTTAAATTTAATTGAATTTCCTAACTAACCTCGGGAGGAATTGGAATTTTTTGTGTTCGGGTCCGAGGGGTCGTCGCGGCCACTTTATTCCCCGGGAACACGCCGCTCCCAGATCGAAATCTACGGGTTCATCAAATCTCCGGACATTGTACGTAGTTGTTCCACGGCGATCGTCACGTCAGCTCGTCAACGTTCCAGCGAACAAATTGCTCGGCGTTCCCAGAGCTACACCCAACCTGGTTAAAACTAACCCGGTTGGTCGGTCGGTCGGTCGGTCGGTCGGTCCTTCGTTAATCGCGACCGACCATCTTTCCCCTTGTTCTTGTTACCGTGGCTCCCAAGATTCGACTAGACTCTAACGATCATAAATTCCTGGCATCGCGGCGAGATCTGGAACGACATTCGAGTTCCGGTCATGTAGGAGCCACCCCCGGAGAGATACCTGCCTGGAGAATAGACGGAAGAGCGTACCCGGGGCCCGGTGCACGACCCACCTCCTATGAAAACGCCTAGTTTCCTCGTTTACCCGCCGAGACCCGGAGTTCCCGTTGAAGTTTCTCGCGTTACTTCTCAATTCTCATCTTCACCGCCATCCAACTTCTTCCCTTACCTATTTCCTTCCACCAGGTGTCCCCTAACCCCCCCGTTGCCACCCCTCGGGCCGCCATAGGTTGACTCGTTCCAGGGTACGACGTCATACAAACCAGAGGACGACGTTTACATATCTTCTCTCTGTCTACTACCCGTTCAATGTTCCGCGTATCCTTCCTCCCTTGTTCCACCCTTGACTCTCTTTCTCTCTTTGTCTATTCGCACACTGACGCAGACACCGACTACTCCCGCGGCGAACCAGCCCACGAGCACACGGAAGTTAAACGAAGAGGTAATCCCGAGCAAATATCTCGGAATCAGCGATAGTTCAACTAAGTTACGGGAGAACAACTCTTTCCCGTTTCCGCGCTCAGGTTATCGCGCATAATATATCGTCCTCCGCGGGAATATCGTATCAACCGCCCCCGAGATCTGGGACGAGGCTTAGGGACGAACGTCTAACGATTCTTTTCGTAGAATCGTAAAGCCGATTCCCCTGCCTCTGATAGAACACTTCCGTTTAACGCCCGACCCACCGAGCGCTGAAAGTCGTACGCGTTCCCTTGTGGAAGAAACGACCAGCTTGAATTCGAGTAAATATCGCGTGAATTTATTCGCACGGGCTCAATCATTTCCCGCGGAAGCATTATTTCAATAATTGCAGAGCAAATCCAACATTCTTTTCGTGGAATTGCGAAGCCGATTTCTCTGGCTCCGATGGAGCACTCCCGTTTAACGCTCATCCTACCGAGCGCTAAGGGCGGTACGCGTTTCCCTGTGGAAACAGAGAGATTGAACTTATTTAGATATCGCGCGATTTATTTGAATAGAAGCGTTTCGATCATTTCAATAATTGCGAAATCAATCTGAAGCCGGTCGCTCGATCGGTGTATTAAATTCGAACGCGAGAAATTCGAATCCTTCTGCGAAACGTTTTATTTTACAAGTAAATGAAACTGTGGAGAGTTGCTGAATTCGTTGTTATTGGACTGAAGATTTTGAGCGTTTATTGGTGAACATGTGACGAGAATGAAAACAATAATAACTAGACTACGGATTTTATTCATTCTTTGAGAAACGTGATTAGGTCCAATTAGATACAGTAAACAAATTAATCGAAATTGAAAACATCAACTTACTAAAATTACAAAAAGAAGAATGAAGCTTCTATTTGCCTACTGTTTCTTGTGATTTGATGTAAACAATTTTTAGATTTGGTTAAAGATCCGCAGTCTAATAATGACAGTGAAATTCCGCGTGAAGTGTAAAGCATAATTTAAAATAATATCCCCGCGTCGCTCTGCCGTGCGATTTGCATTCGCCGAAATGTATTTCATTAAAATGCATAATTTGCGCCGGCTCTACTGGAGGTTTCATGACGCGGGGGAGGAATTCCGTGGAAATGGAGAGCAAAGGAAGATGGTCGGCGAAAAGTGACGTATTATAGAGATTCCTCGTATATAAATCCTGTCGTGACGGGGAGCGTCGAGCGGATATGTAGGCCACCGATTGGATTCCATTCCATGCGTGAAAGCGCGGCGAAGAAATTGAGAAGCCAAGTTGCATATTGCAGCAGCCTTGCACGTTCAATCTGTATCCGCGATCGACAGATC
Organism: Halictus quadricinctus; assembly: GCA_028454245.1. NCBI lineage: Eukaryota > Metazoa > Arthropoda > Insecta > Hymenoptera > Halictidae > Halictus > Halictus quadricinctus. Next base: position 13,507,437 of record CM052119.1, read on the forward strand.
CCGGGTGCACAACGCGATGCCCCTCCGGGGCGCGGCCAGAGAGAGGAGAGAAAGAGAAAGAGAGAGAGAAAGAGAGAGAGAGAGAGTAGTCTCGCGTCATTACAGAGTTTTATGATCCGGAATGACAAAACTGGCGCTTGGTGCTGGTAGGATCGCGATAGCGGACTCCGTGTTTCAGAGGGAGGCAATTAATCAGCGCAATGAATGCCTGAAAATCGCTGGCCACACGATTATGGAAATTTTAATTAATAAATAATAGGTTGCCGTCCTAGCGGTTCCCCTCAGGCCGTTTGTTCAAGATTAATTGTTGATTAACGGCCGATGCTTTTTCTTTCCTGTGCCGACATTTAATCTCGCCGCGAGCGCGCGCGTTGTTCTTTGCTGAAACGGGAATTATAAATCGCTGTGCACGAAAGATCTCGGTCTTGGAATGTTCGCATGCTATTCGCGCGATCTTCCGAAAACGGAAGCCGTCCCATTGGGACGATCCTAAGTCAAAATTGACCACCCCCAACGTCTTTGACCCGCGTTTAAAGCGACTCCGGTAAATATTATATAGTTCTCGGCGAGAGTAATTGTAAACCGTGGTATAGGCACCATGGGAACAATCGTGGAAAATGGGCTTGGAAGTTCACCGGTTAATATTTATGCGAGCGATGGCAACCCGCGGCGCGCGGAACATTTATACGCGTTCCGTGCAACTTTATTACAGGAAATATTCCCCGCATTAGTCTCATTTTCATATTATATAAATCGCGACGTTTCGTGTCACAGCGAGCTCAAACGTTTTTGCAAATACACGTTACCGGGGTCGGTCCGAAATCTCGTATCGATTTTTAGCGATGCCGTACCCGGTCGCAAATTATCTCACGACCGAAAGTCCATATTTTTAGTAATGGCTTTCAAAACTCTCGGAGTTTTGCCTTCCGCAGAAATGTTTTACGTTGAATTTTTCCGCGAAATGAAAATAGCCGGAAGTGCTATTAATCCTGAAGCAGTCGGACAGACGAGATTTGTTGTCCCTCGAAACGAGAGAGCTTGAAACTGAAACCTTTTACTTCTCGTGAAACTTTTCATTCAAACGCAGCATCGAAACAACATGTTTAATAATACAAGAATACAGAAGACAAAGTTGATCACAGTTTTCAATAATATTCTATCACCCTGTGGATTCTAATCGAATTGTAAAAATTGTTTTCTCTGGCCGGTCACAGAGTGAAAGACTTACAAAAATAACACAAGAACGTTAGAATTGAAAAGAAAACGAGTATTATCAGTTTAATCGCAAAAATCACAATGAATCACAGCTGTGGTCGACGAGAGCGCTGCATGGCGGAGTAATAAACAGTGAATTCGAGATTTCACTTAGCCACACGTCCTCTTTAGAGCGGAGGGAGCATTATCCGGTGAAGGCAGCGTGAATTCGTAAAAGGGTGGCAAGACAACATTCGGAATTACCGTGGGAACGAAAAAATTCGAATTCCCGGGTAATCTTCTTTGCCGTGAATTACGTGGCTATCGAAGGCCCCGTTTCTACGCGGCAATCCTTGGATTAATATATGTTAAGACTGCGCAATCCCATAAGCCTGTGGCTACGGGCGTACGGCGTAGCCACGAATTCCATCATCCCTGCTTTCCCTCGTCGTTTTTCCCACCCCCGTGCTCGGTGGGGTTGGTTTTTTCGCTAAAACGCGCGAGAGCCCGGCTACGCGCAAGTAACAGGTGTTCCCGCGGATAATGTCCTAAAAAGCTTCCAGAGCATCACTCGGCGTTTATCAAAGCGCCTCGAATGCGGCTGGCTTTTCACGGTTCCCTCTCCTTCGCCGCCCAACCTCAAGCCCACCCCCGCAGGCCGGAGACAAGGGGCGACAATGCGGCCGCAAAAGTCCGCGACTCGCTCGCCGTGAATAGCGGCGCGGCATAATAAAGCGGTCGTTATCAATTCTTCGAGTGGAGACATTGTCGTAAAACGTCGAGCATCGGGACACGTGGGAACCGGCCGAAAGAAAGAAAAACGAACCGCCGCGTTTTTCGTATCGCCCACGGTTTCTGAAATTGTTATTGTACCGTAATTCTTCCAAGAAAACGCCTTCGCTAACAATTTTCACTGCTAACCATTTTCACGCTAATACATTGTGCATCGGCTGTTTTATCATTGGACTGCGGATCTTCCTGCAAAATAAAAATGTTCTACCTGAATTGCAACAAACTGGAACGAAGTAGGAAGTTATTTTCTGATAATAATATAACAGCATTCTTACAGACATCTAATTTTTTCACTGTTTTAAATTACGCCCACTCATTTTTGTCATAAAATCCGCTGTCTATTTCTCATATAGGTCATTTAAATACCTTTACGGAAAGTGTCTGCTGATTGCAAAGAAGAAAATTGCTCTGCAAAGACTCGAACGGATATACAGTCTTTTCTCGATATTTGTCGCAAATACCTGGCTGATAAAAGTCGCAGAACTATCCCTGCGGTAGTGGAGGGTATACCCTGTGAGGGGCCTCGAAGCTCGAGAGTCCTTGAACACCGAGGGGTGTAAACATAATACGGGTACGACGTTCAGCGTGGATCAAAGAATAGTATCTTCTGGACTATATATGTCGCTGGCAAGTCCGGTGTTGTTGTCATATATCGAGAAAACACTATATTGTTCGCAGTCCAAGGCTAAAGCTTAATAAAATATGAGTGTTCTGCATTTTATTCGATTTACTTGCAAACAAAGACTCCAAGTGGTCCAAGGGATGAACGAAGCTAATTCGGAGAGCGCATAACAAAATGGCTCCGTCAAATAGATCCAGGCATGAAAAGAAGGTCTGTGATAAAATTCATAATAAAAATGTTCGTCAAGTTGAATCGGTTCAGAGTTTCGTCCCGCCATAACGGCGCGGCGCGAACCGAGAGAAGCTATCGTGACTCGTAGGCGCTGCATGTGAATCCGAACGTAATAATAGAGCCTCGTCTCGTTCGGAACCAAGTCAATTATCTCGGAACGTTCCGAAACTTTAAAGACTTAATTGTTACGTGCCGTAAGGCAGCAGAAAAACAGAGCTGTAATTCGGCGAGGATCGCGCGCACGGTTGCTCGCTCGGCCCGCTCGGCCCGCTCGCGCTCGCGGGAACGATTCCGAGTTTCAATTGAAGTTTCATTCGAGGTGGCTAGAGAGACGGTTCGTCACCGTGGGTCGTCGAACCCCGGGGGCCGAAGACTGTCGAAACTTCTCTGTTATTGTATGCAAAAGCGTTCCGACGCCGATGCTCTCGCTCGTCGGACGGTTTCGGACGCACACCACCGCTCCGAACAAAGAGCATAATTAATGCTGGTTCGGCCGTGCCGATAGTTTCGCGTTGTCGGATCCCGCTGGATTTTAAATATCCCCGGCATCGAGCCGGAGTCAATTTCCCATGCATGGAAATGCGCCGGAAGGCGGCGGCTTGCGAAACTATGCCGCGGAGATAGCTTTATCGGGACCGCGTTAATAACGTTACAAGTTGCGAAATTTCCCCCCGGAAAATGCTCGCACTCACTGGGTGGCCGAAAAGGTTCGCGCGAAATCCCCGCAGCTCAAAGGCCACCGTGAAAACCTGTTCGTTTTCGGTACAAAGAACAGATTGCAGTGAAAACAAACTAAACGCCCCGGTGCGCGCAACCGCGATAGTTGCGCAGGTTTTCGACGGTTTCGAGGAGCTTTCGGGATATTGTTGCAAGTGGATTTAACTCTTTTCGGGGATAACAAATTGGCGCAATTCGTTCTGCAGTATAAATGCTTTTGTCAAAGTCAAATTAAACGCTAGAACTACCGGACCAGTCGAAATGACTGGTTCCTAATTTTTCCTTTCACAATTACTGACATTGTACAAATGCTTTCATCGGAAATTTTTTAATGAATCTCTTCATTGAAGCACATATTACAATAACAGTTGTATGATGTCTGAGTGGGCACAGTCTTGTCACTGTTACAAAGCAATATACGTCAGTCGCAGTTATTGCTCGGTAGTTCTAGTGTTAAAAAATTTATACAGTCATGCGTTGTTGTTAGAGTATATCACAACTTCCTTTCCAAAAGTTATTATAATTATATTGGAAAATCGCCCTTATATCTGGGATTGTGCATATATTCGATCACACGTGTGTGTAGTCGTGTCATACTTCTTTTGGAATGGGTCTTGTAAAATTGAATTGGGTCGCCCGAGGAGTTTGTTTGTCCGATGGAGTTTGTTTGTTCGCGTTGCGAGACAAGGATTTTCGGCTACGGAAAATAATATCGCGAATGTCGGCGATAGTTGTGCGGGAGCACGGTTCGCGGGCACAGACAACGGCGCAATATCGCGGCTCATACGTTTCGTTTGCGCGACTCCACTCTCATCAGCCTCAGCTTTATTTAGAGTTATCCGGGAGCAGTGCTATCAGCCTTTTACCGTTCCGCTTTATGCGACAACTTCGATACTCTAATATCGACTCGCGCTCGCGTACCGCCGCGCCGATGCCCGGAAGAATAATGGCGGATATAGGTCACGACGCTTTTCCCGCAATAAAAATCACGTCGTGCGCTATCTACGTCGATGGCTGAGCTCGTCCCGGAACGCCCTAGGGCGCGCGCCGAAGACATCACCGAAATTAATTACCACCGCTGGAATCGGCGTCCTTATTTTCGTTCCGATCGAGACCCCACCATCTCGCTTGCCACGGAAAATTTTACCCGCGCAAAATATCCGCTGCTTTCATTGCAAATTAATATTGCGAAAGATAACAGCTGGGACAGAACGTGTTATCCCAACTGCGTTTAGTTTAGGCGGTTTAATAAGATCCCTCGGTTACGGTTGTTTTCGGATCGCAGACATTAATTGGCTAATGGAACCGGCGAGAGCGATCGCGAGCATTTTTCCCGCGAGTTTAATGATCCGCGTTTAACGAGGGTGCGTTCCATTTGCGCGGCCGGAAATGAGCAAAGTTCCCAAATGAAAATATTATACGTTATCTACTCAACTCCGACTTCTCGGTTTTTCTATTGTCCTAGATAACAGTGGTGCCATTACTCAACGTCTATTATAAACACCGTTACGGAATCGATGCAACGAGCACGAATCTGATAATAATTTTACTCGACTCTCGCTGGGCGTATACTTTTTACTTGTTCTATGGTAGCCATGGCTAGATTCACTCGAATGGTTATTAACATACTTTTACACGTTTGTAGCGTTTCAGAGGTTAACAGACTCACGGAAAGAATGATGAACAAACAACGTTACACGCGGGAGAAAAGTGAAGCGAGGACACGCATAATGGAATTCGTTTAAACGAGTCAGAGGTGCAAGAGAATAAGCGTAAAGGACTCGTTTATCGAAACGCGCGAGACTGAAAGGAAGATCCGACCGTTCACCGGAAGTTTCCTGCCATTACGGCCAGGCGGCTGATTCGAGTTTCGCGAAGGAAGCTTGCAGAATCCTCTCACGAGCCGAGATCGAATTACCGAGATCGAAGTCAATGCGCGGAGTCACCGTTCAGGGATCCGAATAAGAATTCGCCGTCGCCCCCGATCTCGCTCGAATTCAATCAGAGGTGAAAATGCGGGTAAATCGTGGGGCCGTATCGCCGGCGGCGCGGCGAGTGCGCCGATAAAGGCAAAAACATATTCGATTCCTATTACGCGGCTTATTCGTGGCTCGAATCCGCTGATGCGCGCGCGTGTGTGTGTGTGTGTTCCGCAGTCTCTCGGATCGGAAAAGGACCGGGTAGCAGCGTCTCCGTTTTCCCTTCGCAGCCGGTGAATACAGCTGTTCGCGCTTCAGAGTGGCAGCCACTCTTCCGGTATTCGCCACTCGATCTTCAATTTCCCCGAGATCCGCGCGCTATTTCGCGCTATTCGGCCAACCATCTCGTCTCGTCCTCTCCCTCCGGATTGTCTACCGTAGGCTGTCCTACTTTTCTTCGCCGTTTCGTTCCCACTTCTAGTCAATCGGCGTCCCTGCTTAGGGCTTTAGGCCTCCTCCAGCTCGTCTCGCGAACGGTAGAGATCGAGGGACAGAACGTGCTTCGCTATCTCCGCTCTTCTCAAAGACGTGCCAGTTGAATGGCGACGGTGGGATAGCATGGAACTCGGGGAAAGAGCTGAATGTGGCCCGCGGGCCGCAATTTGTACAGTCCCGACGTGAACTCTGCGGAACGCAACCCTATTGCGAGCTGGAACGCGCGCAACCGTACGAGGTCGTTCGAAAACGTGCAGGCCAGCTCGACCGTGCGTCATTTCTAACGTGCGCTTACTTGCTCGGAGGATCGATCCCCCCGTTCTCCGCAGCTTCATCCACGCCGCAACGAAACCGAACGTTTATGCCCTCCCCCGAGTTTCGACTTCGTTGGCCGTGCTCCACTTTTCGCCGGAGAACCGACTCGACTCGACTCGTTTTTCCACGGTACATACCGTTTCACCGGGTTGTTACACGGCCCGCGGCCTTTCCGCGGGCTAAATGGCCGGTGCGCGAGTCTTTTGCCTTTGTTGATTGGATGGTTTGCCCCGGCACGCATGAATGAGCCGACGCGGAACTTCAGGATCAATCCCCTCGCTGAGGGCGATTCGATTCGGAGCACATAAGGTATTCGCTCTCGAGCCCTCTGTTCCTTCCGAACACGCCCACGCGCGGGCTTGTGTGCACGCGTAATCCCAGTCTCCGACGTTCCACCACCGAGCCAGGCTGATCCGGCCTCTCGTTTTGACAGTCTTCGAGCCTTCCCCGTTGCCTCGAATCCGCTCCCCTTCGACCGAGGGAACCGTTCCCTCGACTGAAACGCGGCCGCGATTTTCCGCGCTTCGAAGTTTATTTACTCGGAACGTGGAAAACACACCCCAGCCATGCCCCCGAAGAATACCGATGGAAAGATGGAAAATAAACGAATTGAAGCGGAAGGGCAGACGGTCGATAGCTGCGGATCGAATCGCCGCGGCATCCGAGTTCTCGATACGCAACTCCTACCTGTTCCGCGCTGCCGCTCGAGCGCAGCGCATTTTGCGCTTATTTACTTATCGCATCCTGTTCTTTTCCCCCTCTTTGTTGTCCCGATGGCGATTAACACTTTGCGGTGTATGCCGCCTTTGCCGGCTCGTTCCAGCTGGTTTGCGATTCGCTGACCAGTTTTGGCTCGCACAGTTCCGCTGTATTCGAATGATGCAAGAAATATCATGTTTATACTTGGATGCTTACGTTAGTGCATCCAGGAAAAGGATTATTACAACAATTTTTGACTTACGCGTGCTGTTGAATGGGAACCTGCTGCCGCGTCTGATCATGGCCAGCCAATTCTACTTCGTCTGAGAGCTAGCAGTAAAATTCCGTGGAAAGCATCGGGTTGAACGGTAACGCCACTATAGTGGCTTTTGTGCCTTCCACGGCCGGGCGCGCCGTCCCTGGGAGACAGAATTGCGGACAAGCGCGGTGTGCTTAAGAGGTTAAAAAAGAATTGTCTTAAAATCTTCTAATATTTCTAAGTCTTCGAGTCATTAACACTAGAACTACCGAGCCCTAAACGTGACTTACACTTATCCCTTTATAATAGCAGCGAGATTGAATTTGCCCAGGTTTCATACGATTTTTATTTTAACTCCAAAGAAGAGATATATTAAACAATTTCTCGTGAAAACGTTTTCATAGTTTCAGTAATCGTGAAAATAGAAATCTTCCACCAGTTATTTTGACTGGTTCGGTAGTTCTACTGTTAAATCGATTAAAGATAAAGTTTCTTCTATCAAGCCGAGTTCGGGAGACATGAAAGTACCATTTTTTTCCGAGCGAGATCGCGACTCGGTAATTCCGTCGGATGGTCTGATATCGTAACGATAGTCCGTTCGTCGATCGTATTTAGCGGAAGTGCTGGAAGTAGTTTCCGCTTTCTCGTCTCGAACAATAGGAAGTTGCGTTCGAGTTGGAACGGGCACGGGCGAGAAGATAAAGAGATCGCGATAGGGTTTCGAGGGTTAACGACGCGGGCGGCGTGTTCCGTACAATAATCGAGGACACGCGAGCTGAATTACTACCCGGCGGATCCGCAATTTATTTTTCCCGAGGATCGCGATGAAAACACCTCGCCCGAAGGGTGGAGGGTAACGAATGGCCCCGGGGAATCGAAAGGCAGAAAAGAAGCGTTCGAGTGTGAGGTTAAAACGAAGCCTGGCCCCGCGGAACGTTCGCCCGGGGCCAATTGAATCGGTTTCGCCCAATCAGCGGCGCCGTTAATAGCAATCAACGGTCCTTCCCTTTCGGTCTTTGGCAAACGATCGGGCTAATTACTGATCGGGATAAGGCGCGCGCAGTGGCAATATGTGCACGGATATCGGACGTGCCGAACTCTTTTCCCGCCCTTTCCTCCACAGTTTTCCTCCACCCCTAGACCGTGTCTCTTTCACCGGTTGTGTTCGCCATCCTCTTTCCCTTTTCTCCGATTCCCTGGCCGTCGATTTCCTTTTCTTGAAATCGGGCGATAGGGGCGCACGCATGCGCCGTCACCGGGTTTGAAAGGAACGGAGAGTGGAAAGCAACGGGAGCAAACGAGGCACGATAGGGCCAAGGGGCGAGAGAGAAGGACAAGGGAGGTTGGCGAGCAACGAGAAAGACGTCGGCAAGGGTGGTGGAAGAAGGAGGGTTTCCACTGTGCGATAACGACTGGCATCAGCAGCGCGCCTCTACCTACGACCTTCGTAGCCCTACGAGCTTAATGTACATAGCGGAGAGGGCAAGAGTTGGAGGGGATGAAGCAAACGAAGAGAGGGAGGAACAAAGAGGGAGGAAAACGAGGAAGCAAGGTGTACGTACTATACGTCAAGACAATAAGTACCATTAAGATAACAGTCGGAGGAACGGGGTGAGTCAGATAACCCTTGCATGGACCTCGGGGGGTCCGTAATGGAGGATTCCATTTTATTTCGAGCGTTATTTTTACCGTATCCAGTGCACGGGGGCTACGCGAGTTCTCTGGTTTTTCGGTAACGATCCAATCTCTCGAGAATCGGCTAAGCCGGGCCGTTTAATTCGAAGGCTCGCGATTGAATCCTCTTTCGCGCTCCCGAAGAGCGACGTACAAGCTCACAGGTGTCCCATAAAACGATACAACAGCCTTCTTCTTTCTTCCGGTGTCGCATATTCCGGCCTCGTTACCCGTGCCCGGAAAAAGGAACGTCCGCGTTGAAGCGGCGGCCAATCCGCCGGCGGAGATGGAACGCGAAATTTTATCGCTCCGAGTATGGCTGTTCCGCCATGCCCTCCTCGCCGTCGAAGCGGCCGCCGAGTAATGACAATGATTAATATTGACCCACGTGCACCGTTCAACCCGGGTAATACAGTCTCCGGCGGAGACGCTGCGAGCAAACTTTAGTGTCTGCCCCAACCCCCAACCAACCCCCACCCCCACCCCCGCGCCCCAATCCTCGGGGATTCCGCAGTTCGTCGGCACGACAGTCGCCGTCAAAAGTTACGGTATCTCGTCCCCGCCGTGTCTGCAGAATTCGACGGACTTTCGCATTCTTATCTGGCCCCACCCACCCGGCGAAAATTCGAGTTAGGTGGATTTCTCCGGAGGAAGCCCAACAACATCAAACGCTCGGGCTGGGTGTGTCCGCGATCATGCGACCAGCGGCACCGATCAATTGCACTTGTGCGCACACCATTGACCTTGGAATCCGTGGCAGGGAACTGCATTCTTCGAAGAACTTCATTCTCATTTCATCGCTGTTTTACGTTTCTCCAAGCAATTTTGCTTGTTCCTTTCGTTGTTCCTGGTTTGAGGTTTGGAAACATCTACGAAAATTCGCAATGAAAATAAAAATTCGAAATGGCGTCCTGAAGAGAAGGAAATAAATCGGAATTTATCTGGAATTCGATAGTCGATGACTTTGCTCGTGAAAATTAACTTTTCACTGTTTACCAAAAATTATTAAGTATTTCTGATTTCATTTTACTCATAGCGTAACGAACAATTTCCCTGAAGTTTACTGACAATGGGATACTATAACTGTAGGTATACGCTCCCATTGTCGAGGTTCTAGACTTTAGAATATGTAAATGGAGTCGATTTCGTCGAATATACACGATTGCTATTGACCAAATTCGTACGCGGCAGTCCCTTTGAAAATTGTTTCATCGAAAACCAGCCACGTTCGTTCGAGTCTAATCAATCTAACGATAAACAGCTATAATATTAATGAACGGTTGCGCTTCATTTTTCATGCAATTTGTGCGATTGATATTGATCACGCTCGTACGCTGGTTCACTCGAAAACAGTTTCATCACGAACCAGTAGTGTACATACATTCGGGAACCCACGCAGGCCTGGTGTGTTGGAATCAAAGTAACGATAAACCGCAATAGTACTAACGAACGTTGCGATACATTTCGTCTAATCGTTCTTTATTGCCAGTTTTACGTCGCCAAAATACAATTACATACTGGGAAGGGTGGAGGGGGGAGGAGGAGGGACACCGTTAAGCCGGGTTCACGAATAATTCACAGCTCGCAGCGTAAGTAGCCCGCTCGTAAACGGACACATGCGATTCCAAGGGATCCCGGATGCCGTTGTACAGCGGAAGGTCTTCTAAGTCATTAATTATACAAGTACCGTAGGCACTTATCCGACGGCTTGCTGACGCGAATATTCAGCACCTGGCTCTGCATAAAGAGGTTGCAGACCGAGAGGAACATTCGTACCGTATACGTTTCTCATTTGATTCGTTCGATCAATCTCGCCGTGATATCAACGTTATCCCCTTTGTCTTACCTTCCGGCTATAGCCAACACAGCTACTAATTTTGGATAGTTCGCCGGCGTAAACGACCGGCTCTGTGTTTTATCGAGCCCCTAAGTGAAGCTATTTGACACAATTCCCGTACTCGGTTTAAACTATAATAGCGCCCGGCTGAATTGCGCCGCTTCCATCCTATTGATTCCGTTCGATCCGTTTAACTGGATGATATACGAGTCTCTTTAATTCACGTTTCATGAGCGAATCGATAGCGAGATTGTTCGTAATTGGAGTATCTTCTTTTTAGGCGATTCCGTTTGACTAGGAGAACAAATCATTCGACGGGATGCGAATTGTTTTTATCGATTTTCCTTAGACCGGCGCGCCGCGAAACACATCTCTGCGAACGATCGCTGTGCTTCGGTGTTCGATCTTCGTTGCCGGCGGATTTGCGTGTAAAATTTTGTACATCCATATTAAGCAGCCAGTCTTTTAGTCTTCAGTAATTTTATCAAGCAGAAAATACATCGAGGTCTCTAAATTCTCTTAACACGTTCGTTACCACCGGAGTGTTCTCGCGGTTTACTTGAAGATACATTAGAAGCCAAGGTCCGCACGATAAATGTCGCGGAATTATCCCCACTACCTCCGGGTATCAAAAGATCGATCTATCTTGCGATATGTAACGGATTCTCCAAATGTAAATTGAAGGAGCATATTACCAATTACGAACGAACTACAATGTACATATTCCCTTTTTACTGAACAGCGAATGTCTACAGCTGATCAAATACCGTTGATTATTAATACCAGAATAATCATTGTTAGTAGATTGCACGTGAACAACACGGCGGGGTATAAAACGCAATGGAATTTAATAACGTATGAAAATCATCGATAAAGGAAATATTGTCTCTGTAAATTACACTCTGGGAAATTTAATTCCGCTCAAGGATTAGCAGTATAATTATTACCGTGCGCACACAGAGGCTCGTGTATGTGTTCTGTTTGTAAGGACTGCCGAACTCTCCCTTTTAATAAGATCGATTCCTGCGGAATGTTGGATGCAAACAGGCTGTGTCTTGGACTGTTCCCGTGTGGTCCTTAACGGGATTCGCCGGAAGTTTCGGCCGAGTTTACTCGTTAATGACTGTGTACATACCAGGAGCGTGCTCAGGTACCCCGGTGGCCACGTATTCGCCGATGTTGGCTCATCGGCATCAAGTTGATGAAGAGAACACCGGCGATACGGCCCGGTCGATGCGATAGAATCTTGTTAGCGCAACTGTCTCTTTTCCAACGCCGCGCTTTCGGTACACAAGCGCGTCCAATCAATGTTTCCTCATGAATTATGTTGGATCAGTGTGCGAGATAGACTTTCGACGCCCTCGCTCGGACGCTGAAGCTGGAAACCTAGTCCCGTTGTCTCTCGTCGACATCGGTCGCGAATTTTCGTTCCGATCGTTTCGCAACCAGAAAGGAACCGCGATTTCACGTATGTACGTACGCGTCCGAGCGCTAATTACGACGTGAGATATTTATAACGGCCGATCGATCCGCGGATTTGGATTTTATCCGAGCCCGGCCGGATATCATTTAAAATTCAATTTGTTTTGCCCGGCGAACGTTGGACAGCATGAAAATAATACCGAGCCGGCGAGCAACTTGTGTATCTTTGCCAGCGGTACACGCTTTAAAGTCATTATTCACGGCCGGCCGGGAACTGTAATCGCGAAAAGTTTAATCACGCGATTCTAAAATTATCTGCTCGCGCCACCTCCCCCCCTGGGAATTCCCTGGACTTCGAGAAGGTTAAAAGCTAGGTGCGGCTCGGCGAAAATCCTGAGGCAATGGAATACCTTGGTGATTTCGTGCCCTACGGTTCCCGAAGAATTAATAAAATCAGTCGAAAATGTTCGATCCAGGATATTTCACGATGTATCGAACTTTTGCGTGAAATCTGAAAGGAAACGATTTTCCACCGTCGAAAGATTTCCGTATTTCACGGTACCATTTGTCTACTACAATCAATATCAAAAGTTCCGCAGTCTGTGGAAGTCCGGGAGACTGTAAAATATTCGCGGTAATGACTCGCTTCCGTTTTAGCGGGTCGAGGAAAGAATTTCCAACGAGGTAAATTCGATTCTGTCTATTGCCGGTGCTCGCGCCGCGCCGCAGCCCTTGAATTTCCGCGGATCGTTCCGATACGCGAATTCGAATATAATCGATGCAGACGTGCCAGCTTGTAACTATGGCAGCGACAGTTTCAATGGAGCCGTATCACGGATGACTGGATCCGCGAACGATATGTGCATATCGCGTTCCGCTCGAACAGAAATGCACGCTCTCGCGAGATATTACCGCCAAACGAAGGAATCGCCCCTTACGAGATTTACATCGTTGCATTACGATCATTCGAGAATTCACGACGGCCCAAAATCGATTCGATTCCTCGGCTACAGCGTCGAGGAGAATCCCATTGAGTCGGAGTATCTCACTATCTTCGGCGAGTATCCGAAGTGCAAGATGTCTCGCGGTGCATGCGGCTGCGTTCGAGACGCAGAAATTGATAAAGAAGGCTCGTGCAAACAGATTTTCGGGATGCTGTGGTTCCTCGTTTAGGGACGGTCTAATTTTGAGCAATTCTCAAATTGAATCTCCTTTGCAATTTATAGTTTATTAATACCGTGGGCGACACTGCGAATAATATTTTTCTTTGTCGAGATACGTAGCGGTGCGATTAAGCAACTAGTTCAACCTGATATCTATATTGATATTTGTTATGTATATAAAATAATATATTAACCCTTAACGCTCCAAGTGTGCCTCTCAAGCACCACCGATGTGCGAACGATTAATATAAATATTGTAATCGAAATTATATTACTTCTGAGATGAATCAAGATTGTTTTGAATGACCTTAATATTATTATTTACGCGTCATTGTAGCATTTAAAATCTGACACTTACAAACTTGCAAGTCGAAGTATGATGAGAATAAGCTAAGGGTTAATACTCTTTTGTTCGTCCCACTGGTTTAAATTGCACTTGCTCATAATATATATTCAATGATTCAATTCATCTGTTAAAACAATAAAAGAGGAGGCAGAACTTTTTGCTGTATTCGTTTAAAACTTGTAATATAGATGAGGATCTGCTGCGATGAATGTTACTACGCAATTCGAGACGTATTAACATTTCGAATACTGCAGTCAGCATTGAAACAATTTCGCAGGTCACTCAAGATACAACCGGTGTGTACAACATGCAACAACATCCAATATATCCTACTCGAATGTCCTAAATTCTCATCTCAACGATCCAGATTTTCCACCGAAAATGACCTCAAGACAAATTTAAACGAGGACAATATTGGAAACGTCCTCTTGTTTTTTTTTAAATCTATTGATATATATAAACTGTTATTTTTTTTTTTGCTGCACCCCACCACAATGTAAATATTAACTGTAACCTTCTCTTCTATATTCCACTGTAAACCGTATGGTCGCTAATGACCTAGCTATTAATGCGACCACTTTAAGCGTGGAGTTTAATTTGAAAAATCCCTCACAGCGCGGAATTAAAATCAAGCAATGACGAATATACACGTCGAACGCAGGCCAAATGCGGCTATTATGAAAGCCAAAGCCCTTGTAAAGCTAAATGAGAAAGAATTACATTTTTATTCGATAAGAAATTAAGAATTCGTCAACGTTAACCGCACCGCAAACACGTCAAACACGCTTAACTGGTTAAAATAAACGATATATAATAATAAGAATAATAATTTCGCGGAATATTTCCCTGCCGGGGAGGTTCGAAAAACTGCGACAGATGCTTCGACCTTTCGTCATTCGGTGCAGAGAAAGTTGCACGGCGACAAGTTCCGGTTTCCGTAGTAAAGTACTTATAACGAACCCAGTCTGAACCGCAACATATTCGACGGGATGAGCGTATCATAACTCCATCTGGAAAAAAAATGTAGTTCCCAGCAGCCGGAAATGAAGTCCGAACTGGGTCATTTGACGCTGTTGCGGCCAGGGAAACCCGTTAAATAGGGAACTAACAGTAATTAACGCTGTTTCCACGGATCACTCGGCGCCGACGTGAATTCTCGTGGCTTCCGCAAAGTTTGCTGCGGCTCCGAGGCTGAGCCGTTGCTCTGGACGGCTTGGCCGGCTTTCACCGTGAAATTCAGTACGATAACGGAAGAATTCGTAGCTCTCTGGGACAATAGGCCGGTTTCTGGTGCGACACGGCACAGCGTTGTGTTGGCAAACGAGAAACCGCTGGTGGATGAACTGAACGGAAGAGAGAGCGAGAGAGAGAGAGAGGGGTGGAGACGCGGAAGGGGTGAATGGGCGCGAGAGAAGTAAGGGCTGAGAGAAAGAAGAATGGGTTTGTAGCGGGAGAAGTAAAGCGTCGGAAGTTTGAAGCCCTTAATTGCTTTTTAAAACTTTCAAGTTCGACTCGGTCCCGGACCCCTCGGTTCTTCATCCTCGTCCCGCAGAACTCGTCCCGGTCGCACCCTTTGCATTCCACTTTGGAATGTTCAATATTAGTTTTCCCTATCGGAGTTGCAAACACGTTCGGCACGAGGGGTAACTCGAACGCTAAGAGGGTGGCGATGCGCAAGAAAATAGACGGGCAGATAGAGAGAATGAGCGGACGAGGGCCGGCAGAAAGAGAAGGCGACCACGAAAAGGACAAGGACAGAGGCCTCGGGAAGAGAGAGCCCGAGCCGTCGATAACTAGCCGCGCCTAGGTTTTTGCACTTGAAGCAATTAACGTCGCCCGGAAAAGAAGCCGCGGCGCTCGAGGGGTCGCTTCTATTGGTTTGTGTATCCTCTGGGCGTCGAGCTCACTTTTCTTCTCGCGAAACTCCGCGAAACCGTAAAGTGCCCCCGTCCTCGAACTTTCGTCCGAACGGTCCACTCCTCTTTTCTTTCGTTTCGCGCGCGCGTCCGCGGAGCTTTCAGCCCCGGACGAAGATACTTTTATTGGGTCCGAAAGTTTTGTCGCGGGGAATCGCCACCGCTCGTGATCCGGAATGGTTCATCGGCGCTGCTCGATAAATTGCGCGATCCTCGGGCCTGGGAAAATTTCTCCCCTTCTTCAGGAGTTTTATACTCGTCCGGGAAGAACCCGTCGCGCATAACTTCCGCGCACGGTCACCGTCGTTCTGTCTCGTCTATTTTGCAAGAACTGCATCGCGCAACGCCAACTATCGCCCTATTCTATAGACAAAATAGATGCCTTTGTGATTATGGATCTCTGCGTCCTCTTGCGTGGGAGACATGGGGTGGAAAATTTCAAAACTTATGGTTACTCGTTGACCGCTTCCAGGTAATTCATTCTTTTGCTGGACGAAAAATAAGAATTTCGATGGAACGTTTGTAACTCTGTATCAGATCCGGGCAAATTTCATTTGAAGCGAGAACAAGAAATACGGGGTTGAAATCATTTATTTCGCACCGTTATTTTCGATACTGTTGCTCGAAAATAAAAATAATATGGATTCGCTTGAAATATTATATTATTCCGATATTTTTATTCCAAGTTTGTCAAATGGAATAATCCTGAAAATAACAACACTCAACAAAAGGCGTCAGCGCAAACCGGAAATCTGATAGTCAGGTCACTTGATACAATTTTGGAAAACAAATTCAGAATTTTCTCGAATAACTGTAAAATAAAGTTACACGTCATTTGAAATAATATTTCAAACAATGTTATTTCAGAAGTACCTAGGTCTGCTCCGGATCAAAATGAATGCAGCCCCGACATCCGAGGGTTGAGGGTAGAAAAAGATAATTTGACATTTGGAACTTCACCTAGCAAAAAGTGACTGTACCACCTAAAATACTCCATCATTCGCACAACTTTCCAAACGCATCAAGCGAGCGGCGCATCAGGTGCAAAATCCTTACCTAGAGAATGGGTTTCCAGCGAAGAGTTGGATCGATCGGACAGTTCTGAATCTGATTTAACGGTAGATTTACGGGACCCGTCAAAATGGCGGACTCCGATAGTTTTAATTTCTGAATATTGAGATTGTGAAGGTGTTATTTTAATAAAGTAATGTAAAATAGTCAATTTTAGTGGTCCGTGAATCTAGTGTTAAGGTACCAGGGAGCGATACGCGTTCAATCTACATCTCGATCCATATTGCATGAGCGATCCTCTCGAAACGTCCATTGAAATGCTCGATGCCGCGCTCCATTTCGAGGCGTCCGCGCGCGTCGAGGGAGAGACTGCTCGTATTTTTTTCCCTCGAGTCGCTCGTTCGGATCCTCGAGGGGTCCATTGCAGACCTTTCGAGACATCCAGCCGATCTTGAAATTGGTGCGGCTTCTCGCGTCCGAGAGGTTAATCGGTGGCCACGGTTCGATCGGCGCGGAACGGACGCTGGTTAATGGAGGCGTCGGGACAAAGAAATGGAAACAAACGAACTTTACGTACGCGGGACGATGCGGGGGGGGAGGGGGGGGGGCGAGGGAGATCGCTCTGACAAAAGGCTTCTTCTCGCGATCCATTATGGTTCGTTATATTCAAACTTCTGACTAATTTTCCTCTTTCTCTCTTTCCGTGGCCGGTCTTTGTCAGCGTTCCGCGCCTGACTCATTGTTACCGGAGATATTGGAACTTTCTACCTCGATTATTTGTAATGGCGTTCTCCAATTAAACGCGAACGCCTTCCCTCTGTGTCGTTAATGCTGCGATTAAGTGGAACAGAGGGTGTACAGGTGCAACCGCTGTCTTTCTGTCAGGCCGGACTTGATCTAGAATAAGGGGTGCGTTTAGGGTAAATCTTTTATGGTTCCTGGAGGGATCGGGGCCATTTGATCGCATCACCGGTGACGTCTTTAACTTTCTAAATGGGATCTTGTCCCCGGGATTCGACGACTATTGGGAAGGATAAACGCGAGCTGCTAGCTCTCATAAGTCAGACGCACGGCGAGGGTGAACGGCTAGGGTGAAAGCACGCCGGAGAAAGCAGGAGGACAGATTTCCGCGTTTCAAGAGCGACGAACAACGAAGTCTCTTAATGAAGAATAACGCTCCGGCGGCCGAAGGAAAGATATTTCCACTTAAACAAACGCCCTCCTAGTCGGTCCTCCTTTGCTTTCTGTAGACGGGAATTGCTCTCCATTTTTCCCCTAATCTCTCCCTCTCTCTTTCTCCCCCACCTTCACTCCCTTGGTACGTGTCCCTCCAACTTCCTCTATATTGATAGCGCCATTACCTTCCTATCGACTCCTTCCACGCAGCGTCTTAATACAGTGTACCCCTAAAACGCCGGCGGCGACTGCACGAATTTGTCTCACGGTGTCCTCCGAGCTTCTCGAACACGCACTTCTTACAATTTCGCGCGCTCCCGTATTTTATTCTAAAACCTCTAGATCGCAAACATTTATGAATTGTTTTGCGTGTCTGGGAAAACATTGTGAAATTACTGTGAACGAGCTTTTAGACGGCGAAATATATTTTTCCTTTATTTTAGCCGTGCGAAGTGAAGCATTATTAATTTCGTAAATCACTGTAACTACAGTGTTTCCTCGATCTATGTCCACAGCACGGGTCTACATAGGGACATATATCGGCAAGAAGATACTATTCTTTGATTGAAGTCTCCCCTCACGGGGCATAGCCCGCGGCAGTGGGCATAGTTCTGGGAGTTTTATCGGCTAGATATTTGGGACATATATCGATTGTACCCAGCACGAAAAATGACTAGTAGAAAAGTGAAAAGATTCTACGTAAATTTTGTAAGGTCGTAACATGCTTCACTGATGGAATCTGTCATGCCTCGCGGAATCGTCTTTGCAATTTTAATAATCGTAGAACGGAATGCCGGTGATTTCACCGTGGCAAACCCGGTGTTGAAGCGAAAGGCAAGCTTCCTCTTGTTACCCCGAGAGGATAGAGATCTCCGGTTGAAAGGAGAATCGTGTCGATGGTACCTCGCGACGCGTTTAATTCTCTTAACGATCGGCTCGCGGCCGGGGAAAGAGGTTCAGACAGAAGCGTGGCTCCGTATGACGTCGTCGAAGAGGCTCTCCGGACGATAGCGTCGGATCGCGTGATTCCGTTCTGGCATCGCACGCGATGCCCATTTCCTCCTATCGAGCTTCCATCGGATCGCATCGCACCGCCCCGGCCGTCGGAATCTTTCGATCTCGTTCGGATCTGGGTCGCCCAGCGACAATGTCCGTCCCTCCTGTACCTGTCCCAGCCCATCCGATTCAGGTAAAACGATTGTCTCGCTCGGGACAGAACGTAGGCCCGGAAACCCGTGGGCACGATGATTCCCGGGGCTGGATCGCCGGCAACGACGATTATCGGCGAACGTGAAAGCCTGACGCGTGAGTGGCCTGCGAATCCAGCCGGCGTCACTCTTCAGCTACGAGAGACTACCGTCGCCGGTCCACCAGGATCGCCGATTTTTCACTGACGTCGCACGTGCCCCTGTAACCGTTAAGAGCACCGCGTGCCTCCCTTATCTTCCCGTTATAAAACGATAACGGGGTTCATTCGGCGGACTCGTCGCCACGTGAATACCCAATGCTGCGCTGGCTTGTGTGTTGCGAAATTTTCAGTGCGACGCGGGCTCCTCTAATCGTCGGACATTCTAGATGTTATCCCGCTCGTGCCACTAGAAGTTGCGAGATTGTACAACTGTTTTCCTGGCTCGAGGGAAAGGACACCGACGCTGCTTGTTCTTAACCCTAACGCACCTGGAATCTCTGCGATTCATTTATTTATTTCAGTAGAAATTATCTAGCCTGGACTTCTTGACTCAAAGAAGACATTGAAAACGACACCGTCAGTTAAGGGTTAATACCGACTTCGCGTATGAAAAGTGGAATTACGAAATTTTCTATCTTCTAGAAGATCACCGGGGAGCAATAAAATGGCAGCAGTGTTGTTCAGGCGTGTAAGAAAGTGAAACAGATGCTTCATTTAAAATCCTGAAATGCTCCGGACGCGCGGCTCGGGTTGCGGGGCGTGCGGAATGGTCTAATTAGGATTCCTGGTGTAATATCATGTTGCACGGTTCGGCGGAAGGGATGAAAGGGTAATCGAGTTCCGTTGTACGAATAAAGTCTGCCGGGCAATGAAAGACAGATATCCACAAAGGATCCGCGCGACAACAAATCTCATCAGGGTAATTAGTTTAGGTCTAGCTGATAAGGGTGTCCCTGCCAGGGTCGAAATGAAACATTAACGAGGCTGCATCTGGCCAATGCTCTCTCCAATCAAGTGTGATTGTTCCGAATTGTGAGTGGTCGAGGACCCTAGTATGCCGGACGCATAACGCGGATCGATATACATGTTTCGAGGTCGACCACCGATAGGTGGATAGGAATACCATTGCCCGGTATTGTTGTAGAACGTGGGCCGGGAAAGAGGGCCGGGGGGTTGCCATCGCAGCCCTCTCGGTCTCGTCTCGTCCCTTCTTTTCGAAGGGCGCACCAGCAGCAGCAGCGGCAGCAGGAGCAGTCTGTGCGGCCGCACGACAGACACAGATTATCGGTACACACGGCGCGGAATTGATCCCCGAGGCATGCCTGCACGTAAAACTTTCGGAGATGAAAATGCCCCGGATTGATTGCTCGCCCGTTCACGCTTCGCGTGGGAACGTTCTGGCTGGCGTCACGTGAACAAACCAGACACGTCGGTATATTTATTAAACGGGAACAAAGCGGGGCCGGATTCGGCCAGCTCGCAGCAAGTTGTTGCTTGTAAACCGCCCTCTGTCTGATACCGATTCTTGCCGCGCCAGATTCTTTCGATAAAATACACCGCTCTTTGTCGCATCCGACTCGAAATTTACGACCGTCCGCTAAATTTCAAACATTTTTGCGCATTTCACGAGCGGCTTACACCTTTACAGCGGCTGAATTTTAGAACAGGTCGAGCTTTCGTTGGTGCTTACTTTGCTAATTAATATTTCACAGATTTTGAGGGAGGCTTACGAAGGGATTATGATTGTATACTTCACCTTTTTCTATTTATCTTGCAAATGCGAGAAGACAAGATTTGTAGAATGCGATTTTCAGAAAAATTGGACTCGCATCCACAGCTCCTCCGACTTTCGGTCTCTTTGGAATTTCTCCGAAACGAAGAAGCTCTCGAATCACGAAAAATAGGTTAGCAAAGCTCCATAAGCTAGGAGTTAAGCGGCATTAAAATTTCACCGGGGAAAAGTAGTTGCAGAGAATAATATTCAACGAACGTAACAAGACCTGGACTGGTTTCCCGCTAGTTTTTTCTCGACAAGCCAATTTAACTCGGGCTTAAACTATTCCAATTATACTTTGATTCTCGGTATTTGATATATTCTCGAGCAGCGTGTAAATACGTTCGACGGCAACAAAATTGCCGGGCGGATTATTAAAATACTGTTTGATGATACTCGAGCCACGGAACCGACGTTATCCGTAAGTGAAGTTTCGGGTGCGGGGATGGATAGCGCAGGTTTTATACGCGATTTCATCGGAACGGCTGCGGGAACGGGGCTCGGTGCTAATTTGTCGGCGGCCGTACGAAAGCAACCGTGTACAGTGTTTCGCGGCTGGAACCGCGCCAGGTACCGAGTAAATACACCTATCGCGCGGAATTGGCTAGGATAGGACCGAAAATCCAGTGGATAAGAAGTCCCGACTTCAGAATCTTCGTGCGGAAATAATTGATTAAATTTTTTCCACTGGAACAACCGAGTCTTTCGCTCTCGGACATTCTTAGGTATTGACTGTTGATTACCATACAACATGAAAATTAATTTTAAAATAACGAAATTATAGCTCTTTTAGTGGCACACAAAAATTGCGAACTTTAAACTTGTGTGTTGATATGGTTTCTACGATATCTCTAAAACTTTTCACATCTCTTCGGTATGTGCACGGCTATCGTGGCAACTACAATCAAAATAAATTTCTTTCTAACTTCTACAGCGTCACAAAAACAAAAAGTAAATCCGAAAACTCTTTCTACCCAAAGTGCTGTCATTTTTTGAGTTTCCTACATTTTTCTTCTTCTCAGCACCGATTTTAGAGGCATGCTAAGTCCACTGAATATTAAAGACAAGTAAATAAAGGGAAATAAAGCTATCCCCCTAATTCATGGTTCCGCAAACTTGTATCATCGGGGGCTATCTTTCGTAAACGTTCGATCGGTTTTTCTGGCAATCGATTCTTTCACGTGTTGAGCTTGAGCACCGGGCGCAATCGAAGCGCGGATTAATTAATTTCAGCTCGATAACGGCGGATCCTGTTGTTCACGGTCGAGCCGGGCGCTTCGGGTGTCGATTTCAAGGATCGCGAGGAAAAGATAGATCCGGCCGGGTCTACCTAATTTCACACCGGTCGATATAATCCAATCGCGATAAATTCCACGCGAGCGACTCCGGCTTGTGGCTAATGCATGCATGTATGTATAACCGTCGGCCAGGCGTGGCCCCCTTCGAAATACGATTTATTCGATTCCGTGTTATTCGCTACTCTATTACGTGCCGGCCGCTAATCAACTTACGGCGGATCCATTTTAGTCGGTCTGGGCCCGAGGAAATAAAAGTCGCGATCGAACTTTTGCCCACGGTGGACCGTAATTAATAACTCAGTGAACATTTCTTTTTCGACATTTTGTTCACAGCATTCTTAATCCTTTCGATACTGTTGGGATTCTGTGGAACAATGCGTGCCACATATGCGCGATATTTTACAGTCATTTTTCTATATATCAGGTCGTCCCATAAGTTCGTGCCGTGGATATGTTTATATTATTCACCATTGATTTTAATGAAAAACCGCTGAAATTTT
>CM052119.1:13530085-13542112 GCA_028454245.1 Halictus quadricinctus
AGGAAGCAAACAGTACAAAACTTTAACATTTCGATATTCCGCTCGATGTCGATGGCTGAAAAATAAGGTTCACCCTTGGCTCAGCCGGTGGACGCGAGAGACCTCGATAACGGGACACGGGTTAACGCGATGTACAGGGGAACGCTTTTCCTCCCCTTACGGACAGGCCTCGTCGAAACACTGCAATATGAGATCCGCCGGGGGCGGATATTGCGAAATAAAAAGGGTTAAATTAAAAATTCTCGGTCGAGTGGTTCGTCCTTTCGCCCAGTGTCTCGAGAATATTCCTGCGGAATTTGAACGTGAAAGCACGAACAGAGAGGGTGAGGGATACGGAGAGAAAGGGAGAGAGAGAGAGAGAGAGAGAGAGATCCCTTTCTCTCGTTCGCTCTTTTCCTCGTTTCGCGGTTGCCTCTTCTACCCGAAGGCTTCGACTTTTATAGCAAGCCCGGGCATAAAAGGCGGTGCTTTGTGCTTCCGTAAGCCGCCCTTATCGATATTTCTCGATAACAAAAATGAACGACTCGACTTGACTTTACTATCGTTTTCTCTTTGTGTTCCAGAACGACACGATGCAAGTGGTTTGGCAATATCACAAGGAGGAGCCGGCGTCGGCCGCCGGAGTTTTGCCCGCTAACGGCGCGATTCGGGGCTCGAGGCCGCTTTATCTGGTGCAAAGGGACTCGCAGCCGAGGCCGAGCTCGCGCAACCAAGAAGCCGAGCAGTCGCTTCAAACGTGGGACATATTGAACAAGCAGGTTCGTATCGGAATCATTTATCCACGTCCGCGGACGGCTACCAGACGATCAATTATTACCCGCGACGCAACTCCGTCACCGGACCTCATTTCAGCCCTTTACACCCTGTCCTTCAGCTTCTGCATACTGCTGATTCGCCGGTGGACCCAAAAACAGTGTATTAAGATTCACGATAAAGACTTCTTTGTTATTTTCGAGAGAAAGCATCAATGCATTCAGTTTTTCATTACTTTACTTCGATGCCTCGAAGAAAGACTTGGGAGTCCATCTTGTGTCTCAATACGGTGATTTCTCTGTATATGTCGCCAAGTCCTGGGTGATAAATGTCGCGGAATTATTCCCACTACCGCGGAGTATACCCGGACGCCGAGGAGTGTAAACATAACACGGTTCGGGTATGTCTCCTGGACGATACGTGTTGTTGACATATATCGAGAAGTCACTGTAGCAGTAATATATCGTAAATCTTTTGTAGGCCTCCACGGTCAGTCGTGTGTTTCTAACTTGTCAAATTTCATATTTCTCCGGTGGGGATTGCTTGTCATCCGGTTTGCATTAAACGATAAAAGAAAGCGACGTCGGTCTCTTCACCGACACTTGTAGCTGAAAATGTACATTTTTCGGTCTGCTTTCGGCGCTGCTGATGGGTTCGCTGTTCGGTGAATCACCCTGTATTTGTTCTCGGCTCTCCCCCGTCCGGTTCGACGGTCATTTGATGATGTGCGAAACCGGCGGGATCGCGTGGGCAGAAAATTACGGTGTAACGCGAGCCATTGCGTGGCCGAGTATCCCATAATATGATTATAACGCGCGGAAGAAGGATACTACTCGGGTACGGTGCGCACCGAGAACTTGCGTATGCATAATGATAGACCCCGGCGTAGGTGGTAATAATTTAATGTATAGGTGTTCAGAGGGATTTTGGGTGTTAGGGATATTAACGGCGCGAGGAGATGGGCTGCAACGAGCCGGATATCTCCGTGTACATAACCCTGAAGACGGGTCTCAGACTTTTTATCGAATTTTTGTTTGTTAGACCTTTACACCTTGCGAGGACCGTTTCCGAAGGCTTGTCTCGGTTGATTGTTATAAACGCTGGAGTATATTTATTCTCTTAGAATGTTTCTGAGGATGTCACCCCAAACGCTATTGGAATATTCAATGTTTATCGATGATTGATTGGTATTACCTAGTTGTATCATTATTCTTTGGTGTACATACACATAATCAGTTATGCTTTGTTTGCACATACACGTATTTACATGTTACAATAGTGGTATATTTTGCCGGTTAAATTAGGTTCGATCGAATAATGGGAGAGTATTGTACAGTTTGCCGTCACAATATAGGTAACGGGGAAATATCAGATATTTTACACTTTCTGTGCACATACATTAATTTACATGTTGGTCCAAATTAAATGAATGGTACAATATCCATGTTTGCTGCTACTGATTAAAACGATACAGTATGCATTTTTCGAAGTTCGTAAATGAAATTCCTCCCAAATCTGCTAACGCTTTCTTCCGTGTCACAAATCTACAGGTGTCGCACGCGTGTAGCGCAAGTCACCCTCGAATAACACGGTTAATTGAGTTCCTGTCGACCGACTATGACTGTCACGATACCAACTAGAAAGACTCCATAAAATTAAAGTAATTTTTGTAACAAGTTAAGTACCATTGCACATTAAAATTCGTCCGCTATGGGTATCATTGTCTGAGCATGACCGACCAATTCCACTTCCAGCGAATGCTAGCTCAAACGTATCCACCGAGATTTCAAACCCGTTTTTCTTAAGAAAGAAGCGCCAATCAAGAAAATTTGATTAGTTTTTGTTTACTTATAATATTTTTACAAGCAGAATTATTTTGTACGTCCTGTGACACCCTGTGTAATGGCGGCGTATCTAACAGTTTTACCTTGTTTCGAACTACGGTATTACAATTTTCAGTACCGTTTCAATCTCGAGCGGACAGGGTTAAGCCGAATTGTCACCGCGAACCTGTTCGCAGTTTCCACGAACAAAGAGAATCGATGTCGAAAGAATCGCACGAGTGGTACGGTCTCGCCTCGGGCGTTTTCGTTTCGCGGCCGGCCCCCTAACACAATTGCACCGCATGGCCGCTAATTTCGTTGGGCGGATGCTCGTCGATTTCTGGCCGCAATCTGTTCGCCCCCATTATTTGTCGGATCGTTGGCTCCGACACTCGAAGGCGGCCAGATTTTAGGTTGCATCGGCCGCGATACTCCGCGCCGTTCGATTCAGTCACGCTTCTGTTTCGCGATCGACCTCGCGGCCTCGCGAACATGGTGTGCGGGGGGGTTGGAAAACAACAGAGGGTGGTTTCCACCGCCATCAACCCCCAGGTGGGTGGTGGCTCGCGCGTCAGATGAATGTTCGAACCCGTTTAATGTTTAGGCCGGCGCGAGTGGATTTTTATCGGATGCAAGCCGCGGAGCATTGTGCGCGCCGAATTTATGACGGCATAAATCTTAACCGGGTCACATCCGGCAAAAACTATTCGTTCATTAGAGTCGTCGGGTCATAGATTATGGGTCGACGCTATCGTCCGGATCAGACAATGCTAATTCCACGGGCTGCCGGCCGTGCTTATAGTTTATATCGGGAGGGAGGTGTCCCTCTTTTGCAGGGAATTTACGCGTCACGTACACGGAGGAAAAGGATCGATCAACCGGCGAATGGGAGGGGGGAAAATGTTCTCTCGTGCTTCGCTCGATTCCGAAATATTTTCCGGTGACGACATTCGTCGAGGAAGCCTCGTCTCGATCCGATCGTAAAAACAGAGCGTATTTCGTAAATACGGAAATGCGCGGCCAGAAACGATGAAAACGCACATATCGAGAGAGCAAATCGCTACGATCCAGTGAACTTTCATCTTTCTCGTTCCCAGCGTCGCGGAAATTTTGAATTTCAAAGGCCAGTGAAATCCGGGAAATTTGTGGTTAGAGTAAATTTTACGATCCCCCCACCCAAGTTTTTGGTACTTATTATGACTTTCGGTTCTGGCGGAAATTACTAGCTACCGAGATTTTCTCAGATATTTCCCGTTTCGCCAGCACATCGAATTCTCTCGAAAGTTTTACGCCGTGGCTACGCTCTAACCGTGAAATATAATGTTCTCGCATACCATAAATCATCGGTTCGGTTTCTCGTCGTTCTCGTTCTTTAATTCGAGAAATTCAATGAAGCGATATGCGTGTCGATGGGTCGCGTAATGGAAGCGTCGACGAACCGAAAGCCAGGGGTCGAGAATCGGAGTTATCAGGGAACCAGGAACGAAATAATAAATTGGAATTACGGGGACGGTGCGCGGCGCCGTTGAAACCGAACGACGCTAATTTCATCAGATCTGTTTACAATTTATACATCGAATGGGCTCTCCGGGCCGGGGCTCGGGTGTTTCGGTGCTCATCACGCTGTAACAAATTACCGCTTCTCCGAACTGGAAAGAAATTACTCGTTCGCCCGGCAAATGAAACGATTCCACGTCCCTCTCGCCTTTTATACTCCGATACACGTCCGCGATGAAATTGTTTGTCCCTCGTCGGATCTCGGGCTCGCAGCTTTTTAAAGTTTTTTCGATCCTTTGCCGATACCCGATACAGCTTGCCCGACATTGTCTCTTTTCATTGTAAAATAATTGAAATTGGCGTCGTGGAAGTTTTCTCGAAATTCATTATTTTCAGATTCCATTCATTTAGGACATTCATTGAACAGGCCTAGTGAGAAAAATAGCAGTGCCAACTTACAATAAACGTATTAGCACGTATACTTCCTCTGACTAAAGTCATTCTACTGGTAAAGCGTCATCTCTTCAGTTCCTACATCGTCGATGCCTTAATCTAATTAGTGAAGTTTTCTTCAGCGTCGCTTTCGATAGAGGGTACACGATTAGAGGCAACATGATCAAACTCATACCATTTAGAGTCGTAGACTCCGTAACCTAACTACTTGTGGTTAGATGCTGGCAATTCTCAGCCAGTTGATAAGATAACTCGTCCATTCGTCTCCATCGCTTATTTGGCAAGAGATGCGAAACTTTTTCTCGTTGGAATACATTTTCCTCGTCAGATGTTTTCATCCGTTCCAAGGTACGCGGAGACTCGGGGATCCCCATCTTCGTGAAACATAGCACTCGCGAACTTCTTAATTCCGTGGCCGATTACTCGAACACACGTCGCCCGGTCGCGGAAACTTCCGGCGCGGCACAGGCGTCGGAAGTCACGGTTTTAATTGTCTTGGCGGAAGGGAAGGAAGGAAGTCGGAAGGAAGAAGCAAGCAACGCAACGCGTCTATGTTCGTCGACGAGGACGTTAAAGTTGCCAAGAAGCGTGCTCGCGCTTATCTTACCGGGCGTCGGCGTTGGCGTCGGCGTCGGCGTCGTGGCTCCTCTTCTTACTTTCTTTCTTTCTTTGCGCGAATGCCACTTGTTCTTCGTTAACTACGTACGCGAAAGTTCTGCGCCGGCCGAATAACTTTTGTATCGCGCCGCGATGAATATGAATGTCCGCCGGCACAAAGAGGAGCCGGCTTGTTAGGGCGGGTTTGCATTCATTCGGCTCCCTTTCGCCGACTGGCAACGATACCTTTTTTTCCGCGGACCATCCTCGGCGACGAATCGGGACGAAAACTTAGTTGACGAGGCCCCGGATCCGCAATACTCTCGCAGCGGATTGCGCCCCGACGCCTTTGCCGAAGTCGCCGCTCCCCCCCCCCCCCCCCCGTGAAATATTCGCGTTCCCCTTTTTGCCGAGCGACAACGCGGTTATCGCGACATCGCGCTAACTTCTGGCGAATATCCTTGGCGTTTCATCTGCTGGAAGGATGTCGCAGTCTTTTCTCGGGGAAAGAGAGATGAGCTGCGCCGATGATTACGCGGATCTTTGTGCGAAATAAGAATTTTCTGCGTTACTTTTTCTTTTAATATTTGGTTCTGCGATACTGCGTTTGAGTCTATAAAGACAGGCGGTGCACATATAAAAATATAATGGAATTAGTTTAAGTTTAAAGTTATTCAATTATCTTATCGGAAATGATCTGCTAGCCAATGATTACGAACGCTCTCGCTTCGGGGATGCCGTTGGGTAAAGTATTAATAAAACATCGTTCTTGAATATTTCACCGGTTCAATTGATTACTGCTTTCGTGTCGTAATTCAATCGGGCCCGTTCGATAATTGATTACTAATTGAATGGTTACGATTTAAGAGGGTCGCCGAATTGTTCCAACTATACATCTACGCATCTATTATGCTCAGAATCATCTGAAACGCGTGTCTCTTCGTCAAAGGAAATTCTTGAAACGTCGGCGTCGCCTGCTAGCTAAACCTTTTTCAAAAATGCACAGTTATTTCCAACTCGTAGGAAGTAACATTCAATCAAATTTTCAATTTTTCAACTTTCGTTAGAAAATATTGATGAGCTTACTATAAAAACCGAACAGGTCCACGTTTTAGTAAAATTATACTTGTCGAGGTTACATATATTTTAAAGCAAGAATCGAACAATTCTCAAAATCTGGATCCACACGACTTTTACAGCAAGATCTTCAGCAAGATTAAAGCGTAGTTTAATTTGTTCAAATGTCAGCTTTACGCAGTAGCATTTGCTATAATCGCTCGGGAATCCCTAGTACGCTTACTATCATTCTATCACAACTCATCGATTCAGAACCAGGTTCAGTAGAAAAGGTCAATGTTCGTTTTCGGATGCTCGACAATCTTCTTTCCGGTATTGGAGGCTAGCAGTCCGAGTGGATCCGGAACGTCTAGGTCGGATGTTGTTGTGGGATCGTGGCCGCGACATTGGCTGTTTATGCGAGCGAAAGCGCGGCTAAAAGTTGGCGTCGAGCTGAGGAACGGGAAAGAAGTATGAAGTGGCTGCGCGAGTGAGCCAGTCGAGCAGCATAAAACCGCGTTTTTATGTGGCCCGCGCTTCAAAAGGAGCCTCCCATTTGAACGCGTTGCACGCAAAACGCGGCATACCCGGAGGATAATTATCATCGTCCCTTCTCGTTCCAAGAAATGAGACGTACCGCACCCAGTGGGGAGGGAGGGGGGCAAGAGGGAGCCGCGTCATGAATCCCTCGCACGATGACGTTTGTTCGCGATGAATTCGCGAAAATAAACCGACCATGCACCGCTCTTTCCTCATCTGCATATTCAGTTCCAATTCATTTCTGTCGAACGTGCTGTTTATTCGAACCGAATGCCATTTTCAATTCCTCCTTATTCCCCGTAACTTCGTTATTCGCAGCACGCACACGCGCAACAATACGCCACGGAGACCTCTACACCGATCGACACCATTGAATAAATCGTCGAGTGTATCGCTTGTCAGGTTTCCGTTTATATATTTTAGAACAATATTTATTATCGTCGTACGAACGCACGTTCCAGCGCTTTGAATTCTCCTCCGCGTTCTCGAAAATCTGCAATTAAGAAGCCCCGAACAAGCCCAAGCAAACGTGTTCTACAGCTGTCCAAGAATCCCGCTTTACGACCATCTGTCGCATAAAGAAGCGAGCTTTAATCGACAAAGTTCCCGTCGACAATTAGTATACCGAGGTTACTTGTGAATAGACCGCGGAACTATCATGCAAATTCTGATTCAGTCGGGAATGTCTTCGCCGAGTAGACTTCGAGGGAAATTTGATTTCCGTCTGTAACAATTCTGTCGACTTCCACTTGCGAAAAGGTGTAAATTAACAGGTTAAGTGCCAAATATCAAGCTCAGAGATTCTTACAAAATCAGAGTAATTCAATCAATGAAACCAAAACTAGAAGTTTAAAATGTACTGCAGGGGATGCTGTTTTAACCCTTTTGGATTCGAAAGACTCCAATAAAATTCGGTTTATCCGGATATCTCGTAATCAAAATGAATTTCTAAACCCTGTCAAAAATCACTGTCAATCTTATCAGACGGTGTAGTTTTACACTTTCGTACTAGTCTCAGAATGTCAAGTGTGATCGAATGAGAATTAATTCGCAAACTGTTCCAATTTCCTGAACAGTGATTATTCGGTGAAACGTGAGTTATTCGAGATTCAGAAAACGCGAGAAAGATGAGCCCAATGATTTTGCAAATCTTTCGTAACATTTCGGGTGGGGGGAAGGTTTCGCGTGAGGAAAGTCGCTCGAACATGCTGGGCCACGGAATCGTAAATGCAGCTCGCCAGAGCCTAAATCTCCGGCGTCGCCCGTGGGCGTTCAGCATATTCGACCGCAAAACAATAAACGCGGTCGTCCTTCTCGGTAATCTTGACATCGATAATTTCGCAGAAGCGCGTGGGAGAATCCGGCGGCGTGGTCGGGCTTATGGCAGCCGGGGAGTACTGGCCGCGAAAAAAGAATTGCAATTTTCTCGGGACTCTTCGGTCGCGTAGAAACCCCGCGGCTGCAACCCGAACCAACCTTTCCCTTTGCGTTTCTTTCTTTTTCTTCCCTCCCTCTCTTCCCCTCTTTCTCTGCATTCAACAGGAATCTTTCTCGACGTTAAAATAAACACGTTGGGGATCGATACTTTTATTTAATCGTTCGAGTGCCTGTCATTACCGGAACACCACTTTTTCCATCGGCATCGATCGCTTTTGATGAAACATGGGAAATGTGGGTTGCGCGTTTCAAACGGATCCTGTTCCTTTTGCGTTTTTACCGGAATTGTGCCCCGAACGCGTCAATTACAGTCTTCTTGCATCGATCGCTCTGACATAGTTTCTGGATATTAAACTTCGCGATACGGATACCCGCTGGGAGACTACCGGGGACCTCGTGGTTCAGTTTATGCTTTGTCGCTGTAAATTTCAAAGAGTGCTCTGACACGTTCGTTCATTTCAGAAAAAATTCAATAGAAC
Source organism: Halictus quadricinctus (assembly GCA_028454245.1). Taxonomy (NCBI): domain Eukaryota; kingdom Metazoa; phylum Arthropoda; class Insecta; order Hymenoptera; family Halictidae; genus Halictus; species Halictus quadricinctus. Next base: position 13,538,721 of record CM052119.1, read on the forward strand.
ATCCCTTTGAAATATAATAAAGTTTCGCGGACGAAAATGAAGAAAATGAAATATTTTTTACTTAATAACTGATACTACCGATTAAAAGACAGTTGTGAAACTTCTTTCCGTTGGAGCACAGTTTTGCATGGAAAAGCGACTCGGACAGAAGAACAAGCGCTAGAATTCCTAGAACTATACTCGCAGCCGAGGAGCAACAACAAGAAATAAGTGGAACGGATATGACAAGATGAACAGCACGCCAGACGGCCACGCTTAGTTCTTATTCTATTAGACGTGTCGGAAAACTTGGAACGGAATCATATATAATGCAAGGAGGTGTGCGCGGTGCATGTGCGTGCAACGTTGCCGTGGCTATTTGTTGTTGGACGTTGTCGAACAACGTTTCACGCGTCACGTTAGCTCAGTTGCCTCGGCCTCTTTGGTCTTATTCCGCACGAGAAGCTGCCGCTTCAAAATCGACATCGAAGTCTACAGTGACAACCTCAATTTATGGACTGCACGTCGATGAACCTAAATACGTCTGTCGGTACATCGGGTTCGTTTCACGCGAATCACAACCTCTCGCCTGCCAACAACTTTACGTTGGTAATTTGCATTTGTCGTCGATGTTTAGCTATTATCAGTGCATATCGATAGATATCAATTTCCTCTTTCTGTCTTGGGAAAAAGTTGTAATTTCCCCAGCCATAAATTAAATTATAGCGCTACATATGAAATATAACGCGATGGAAATTAGTGACCTGGTGTTATTCTTAAGTGATGATTAGAGCAAGCGAGAGAAAATAGTTGTAAGCAAAATATTTCAAACTTTTGGAACAACTGTACAACCGCAGATATAACCGGGTCCGCTTCGAGCAGCGAAAGAAAACAAGAGCGGATCTAATTTCGCGGAGTGGGAATAGTTTCGCTCGTTTACGAGTAGGTTCGCGTCCCGAAAATCGGGGACAGAATTAACTTTGTCACGCGAATCGCGAAACTCGGCCGAAGACGGTCGCAATTAGAAAAACAGTTGGATACTGTTATTTGGGGCGATTGTAATCTTGTACCTGGCTAAATACCGAGTTATTCCATTAGCGCGCATAGACAGATTCCCCGGTGTTTCACTGGCAGTCGCATTGTGCTGGGAGGGGCCCTGCACACACGGGGAAGTTTTGAGAAAGCATTAACGAAATTCCTGGCGCGTGCACGGCCGACAGCATTCCCGCACCCTTGTCCGGGTCTGATTCGTTTCATCTCGGCGTTTCGACGCGGGGGAAAGCAATCTCTCTCTCTCTCTCTCTCTCTCTGCAACTGTGATTCATACGGGTATTCAGCAAGATCAGACACGGGCGTAGATATGAAGTGTATCAAAGAGGTCCGGTTAGAACGGAAAGCGATTATTCATGGTTACAACCACTAAAATAGTAACTTTGCTTCCCGCTTTGCTGCGCCAGCGCCGAGCTTTCCTTTCAGCCCTCTGCATCCCGAATTTTCTTCGAGTTCAAAGGATAGAACGGTCAAATTGTTCGGAAACGGAATATTCAATTGGCGAAAGAGTACAATGCTACGCGAGATTGTTGCTGGAAAAATTACAGAGACGGAAAGTGTAAACACGTCACACGAGTACACACGATAGTCGCGTCAAATCCGAACAACATTTCATAATATAGAAATAGACAGGACGAAATTTTATTACAGCTACACCGCGGATGGTTATGCGAACGTTGTCTGCGTTCATTACAGGATAGAGGAGCTACGTGTACATGTATTTCTCTTCGAATGCATTTCAAATGGGTCGAAAATGATATAACAAATTGATATTCTCATTTTTCGTCGTAAATGTATGAAAATCGTACGTACGTAAATCGGCACAGTTCAACTAACTAAGATAGAATAATTCCAGCTTCGAAATAGCGCCGATCGACCGGCGTTTATCATTTATTATCCTCTTCTTTTCCGCCGACGAAAACTGGGTCAGCCGAGTTCTCGCAAGGAACTCATCAAGGCACTCGACATAGCTGAGCCTATCCAAGCTTACTCGTTCTCCAAAGATTCGCGATCGGGAGAGTCTCGACTCAGTTAGTTCGAAACTACGGAAGGGGTGCATAATGAAAAGGCTTTAGCGCCGAGCGGCCGATTAATTTTCGAGAATGTCAACGGTACCGGGTCGAAGCGTACGCATTTGATTAACCAATTAATTAATTAAATTGCAGGTCCGCCTACCGATGGATAAGGACACGCTGCACTCGTGCCGCATTGTCAAGATGCCAAACATTCATCGCAAACACCACGTTGTCAAGGTAGGTTCCCCTAGCAGTAATCTAGTGACTTCTCGCCCCCTAACGTCCCACGCATCCAGCCCATCGAGACTTGATTAAACCGAGAGTGTAGCTACAGATTCCCGTCGGCATGGGAACAATCGTGTCCTCCGTGGATCGCACCTTCTCGAGCGGAAGTCCTCCCGACTCGTTCCCAGACTCGGTTTACTGCGAGGATTCATGAAACTCGGTCGAACTGTCGGCTCCGTAGAGTCCCCCGGGCTGTAATAGGCTATCCTGTTATTTTTACGCGTGTTCCGGGTATATCGATTCGCGAGGTTTACGCGCCGGGACCAAACGCTGCTCGCGATCATGCTCGAACGAGATCGCGAGTTCGATTTACTGCCACGCGTTGACAGGCGATTTCTATTTCTGCTTAACAGTCGGTCGTAAAGCTATCCGATCGAATCTCTGCCTGTTCGTAATAGCCGTCGTCGCGGAATATCCCGGGCCTCGATGACAAAGTTTCAAGCAGGCCATTCGCCTGATTGATTAGACACTTGTGGTGTTCCGATCCGAGAAAGAAATACTTGATTTCGATCGGAAGGATTTAGCTTCCCTCTTGGCTATCGACTAGGCATTTGTTATTTCTTTCGAAAACTGCCAGGTGGAATCTAAGAGTCAGAAGTCAGTAAAGTCAGAAGAGATTCAGGAATCCACTGTGTCTGAATTTTCAATCTTCAACTGTTAAGGGGGCCGGCATGGTTTCAAATCCATATACGTATGCAAGTGTCAAAACCTTTTCAAACTACCGCTTCAATATTGCAATGAGCAGTTTAGAAGTGGTCAATTGTGTTTCCTAAAAGTCCAATCTACGTCTCTATAGAGCCCAAATTGAAAATTCGAATTCTGAAGCAAGTATGACGTCACAAGATGGCTGCCGCTGAGAGATTCTCTTAATTTCGAGAGATTTAGTGTTCGTATCGAGAAAAAGGCTCTATACAGACGTAGCAAAGACATGTACAAACACGGTGGTATGCATTTTTAATTGATTACTTACTTATATAAGACGTAAAATGTCTAGAAAAAAGGCATAGCGTAACATAGCGTGACAGTCAAGGCCAAATGCCTGCCGGCCCCCTTAAAGATCGA
>CM052119.1:13542212-13555476 GCA_028454245.1 Halictus quadricinctus
AGTTTTCAATGGAAAAATGCTGGCCTCCTAAATGTTTTTAATAGAACTGTTTCGAAGAATCATATTATTGATTTACGGGAGAGAAATCGATTTTTTGGGCCTAGTTCATCTTCTCGAGATTGTCAAGCGGCATTTTCAGCTCGTTCGCTGTTCGGAATTGTTTCATGGCGGGGAAGGTTATTTTTCGAGTACCGGGGATAGTAAAATCTTATGGTTATCCGGGGGCCACTCATTCCGGGGAGAACGGGTTCGTTAAATCCGTTCCCTTTAAAAAGTTGCGGGATGTTACGAGCCGTTTGGAAAAGCTTACAAGCCTCGCGCTCCGGCACGCCATTATGTAATTTTACGCGGTAAGTGCAAGCTTTGCTTATTAAAAGTCCGGGAAGCTTCATTTCGAAGCGGCCCCGGCGCGGCGGTCGAAGATTGCCGTTATGCTTGTCGAATTATGCACTTAGATGAATTGACCGGGTTCTTTTGTTCATCGTTTAATAAGGGAAACGTTTGTAATCGGTAGACTGGGAATTTTTTACGTTTATACGAGCCTCGATGACTTGAAAGTTCAAGTAATTGTGGAGTTAAATGAGAACTGCTTACTGGTCGGTCACATTTTGCTGATAAAAGTCATAATGAGATTTTTCTCGGAAATTAAATTCCGGATAAATTAATGTGTAAAGTTTTATTAAATCGTTCGCGAAGTTTCCTTTTATAACCTATAACATTGTTAAGCTGCGATTCAAAATCAAAATTAAACAGACATTTGGGAACTGAACTCCGGAACGCATCAGCTAAATCTATTCAGGCTACACTATTAACGGAGTCTTGAAGTGCAAGATAAAACGGAAACCTGCCCCAATGTTGTTATTAAACATTTAATCGAGTCAACGTATCGTCATGAACATTCTAAGTGCATAATTGCCGTAAAAGGTGATCAAAATACACCATTCGAATCATATTTCCGTGAAGACAGGAAGCGAAGATGTCACCTCATATTAACAGGGTAAGTAAATTTAATAGGTTCTCCGATGTAGAAGAAAAAGATATTTGAAATGGAAACGACAGACTCGGTTTTCATTATAGAGAAGCGATATTTGTTATGTAAATCTTCCAAGTTATTTTATTTTGCTGCCGTCGAAAAGAGATACACCTTCCGTCATTTTGGTGGATCTTGAACGGTGCAAATTTATTCAGTCCGTGAATGGTATCCGTCCGGTCAACAAACTTTGCTGCCGTCGGGTCGTGTCACCGAGCCGATATTACTTTTAATTACAGGTAGCTGCGGAGCATGCACAAACGAGCCGGCGCGGCGTGGCGTGGCTCTCGGCGTGGCTTGTCGTTTTTGCAACGAGCCATCTCGTTCGTTAATTATTTCGCATGTGCGGTCCGACCCTGGGAGTTGTTCGCAACTTTAAACAACAGCCAGTTGGCAACAGGTAGCTCGCGATCACTTGTAATAAGCTAATTATTCTGCCACGTGTAATAGAAAACCATTAGCAACTAACCCGCCACGCCATTATTAACTGCGACCCTCCGTCAAAGCCGCCGCCGTTGCTGACGCCGACGCCGACGCCGACGCCGACGCCGAGCGTCGACCGTAATTGATGTACACGTCGCGAATACTGATCGTTGAACCGTGGATACGCATATTAGTACAAATGGCTGGATAAAAGATACAGGTTTACCGAGGGAACTTGAGGTTTACTGGGAACAGGTAAGGGGAATTAGATGGAAACGGTGGCGTTCGGAAAAGATCTACGACAATTAATCAACCGACTATACCGGGCGACTCAAAGCACAGGTATACCGCACGCTGCTACCGATTCTAATCTAAGAAACAGTCATTTCGGTAGCAATTTTTAAATTACCGAAACAGCTCTGAAACAACTCAAAAAAAAAAGAAACAGCTGTAAATTACATTTACACAGGATATCCCACTAACAAGGCCACCGCCATTATTTTATTTGCTACGCGACATGTGTCAGAAGGACAAATTATTTGATTCAAATCCCCTCGAACCAAATATTTTGTTCTTTTGACATTTCGCGTGGAAATAAAAAAATAAAAAATTGCGGCGATATCTCTTGGTGACAGAATTAGTGGCACACCCTGCATAGCCAGAAAGTTTCCCTTTTTCCGATTTCGATCAATTGTGACCTTTTAAAAATTCTTTATCCTCATCATCTATGACAGTAAACTGGGCCATGTAATTTCAGGGAAATTTGCAAACGAATTAAATAAAATGTTCGTTGTGTAAGAACGCTCGAACGTTTCATTTTATATTTTACGCCCAGGTTTACATTTTAGTGGAAGCTCTTGTATACGAATCCCCTTTTTCCGCTACACTTCATTTTTCGATCTCTTTGCAAGGACATCCATAAAACGCGCAACAAATTGATGCAGCAACGGTTGCGCCACGGTTGCACGGCGTGCACTGGCGTTTTTACGCGTTCTCGGGTAGCACCGAAGAAATTGGCCGTTTCAAGAAGAGGATACGCAACCTAGAAACTTTACGCAAACATCGTCCTTTTGCTTTTAATAGGAATTCTTTTACAGGGATTCTCGTAATATTAGAGTCCCTGCTACAAGGAATTCTTTCGAAATGAGTGTCTATGAGGAGAATCTGTGCCAGTTTCGCTTCTCCTGCTGACATGAAATTTACAATGGACAATTTTATTAAATTCCAACGCTCTGCAAAAATGAATACACTTAACGATTACTTTCATTTAATTGCTTCCTATATTTTCGCTTCTCCCGAGGAACACGATTTATCAAAACTATCAGCAATCGTCAAAGCATACGGCGCACAAACGCAAAGCAAGGCTTATCCTCGCACGCGTCACGTAGCGCCGGGGATGTTGCCGAATCTCCAACCGTGTTGGAACGAAATTATGTTGTACGAGTACCGTGTTACACGGGGGTTACCTCTATTGTTTTAGATAAGGTAACAAGGGTAAACTTCGGTGTACCCGCCTCGCCTGACCGATAAATCCACGTCACGGCTAATCGAAAATTTCTGCAACCCCGATGCGTTACGAGGTCGCACGTTTAAAACGCGCGACCGCGTTACGTAAATCCTTTCCCGAGCACAAAGAGACCCATCTCCGTCATCCCGGAGCCGCTTATAGCTCCGCAATAATTTGCCCGCTTATATCCATATCTCATAAATTTCGGTGAGCCGAGGAGTTATGTCAGCCGGTTGCTTAGGTCCGCCGGCAATACACTTCGACGTTCGTCTCGCCGTCGATATATTATTGATAATAATAATTTATTTCATCCTGACGCTCTCGGAATAAAACTCAGTTCACAAGCGTCTCCGAATAATTCTTTTTTCCCCCCATTTTTCAAAAATATATTTTCTTGAAACGGGTGATTCCTGAGGTCATTCGAAGTAACTTTTTCGGCGCTTCGTTAAGGAGTTATTAACTAAAAACACGGACCAATCAGAGCGCGGACAGCGTGGCGCTGGCATTGGTCGACCCGGAACCCGTCCGTTGTAGCTGCGCTCTGATTGGTCCGTGTTTTTCGTTCGTAACTCCTCAACAAAGCGCCGGGGGAAATTTTTGCAAAGGAAAAAGTTACTTCGAATGACCTCAGGAATCACCCCTTTCCAGGAAGTATATTTTTTAGACTGTATATTTCGTGTCGCTCTCTGATCGAAGCGCAGGCTTGAACTGAAGAGTTTTCTCCAGACCAATTATATGATTGGAGAAAGGGGTGCAGACATGTTTGGTTCGTATGGGAGCTCTCGCAGGATGACTCTTCGAGGAAGATAACGCTCCGACAGCTACCGCTGCAGGTCCGAAAGGTAGAGCCAGCGTGAAATAAACGGAACGGTATCCTCAACGTCCGCACGCTTACAATTTCATCATTTTCCCTCTCTTTCCTTAAATATTTTCCTCTCGTCCCATTTTCTCGCGGCCAATAAACCGCCGGAAACCGATCCGGCGATAACAGGTGCCGATGCATAGCCGGCAATCATAAAAATAGTTGGCTAGGCGAACGGGGAAAGAGAACGAGGTGTCGTGACATCGGGAAAGTGGCTGCTATACGACCTCCGACCCCTGCGGTACGTGCTAGGCCAGCTGCCATCCCCCAGGCTCCACGGGGGCGAAGTGGACCGCGCCATTGGAACGTGCGGAATAGCTGGAACTGTCGGAGAACGCGCGGAAGTTCGGGGCAAGAGCGGAGCCCGACGAAAGAGGTCCAGGTTACGGAGTCCAGGCCCGATTCAATCAGCTTTCATTGTTTAAAAGTGCTGGCCGGGGTACCGCGACGCTACCTGCCAGCTGGTCACCGCACCCCCGGGGCCAAAGTGCCATTTCAGCGCCCCGAAAATCGATCCCTCAACTCTTTAAGTCTCTATAAACAACGGCTCGATCCGTGTCAGCAGTCTGAAGCATGTTAACAGTTCGTTGCTGCGTTGGGAAAGCGGCTGGCGGTAATCGAAGTTAGGCTAGAAACGCGGAAGACGTTGGTAACGTTATCATACGCTTATAACGATATCAAAAAATATTTTTATGCTCTGTATGTTGTGTTATTGCTATTTGAACAAACTGAACAATCTTATTTCAGTATTTGTCGCAGACAAACTCGCAGAAATCATCGCGTATTGAGAAGTAAATTCATAGATTCGTGAGAATTCGTTCGTCGTCACTAAACTGCAGATTTTCATCTAAAATAAAAATTGCGTGTTAATTGCAAGACAATATTTTTCTCCTTTTAATAATACTGTTAAGCTGAAAACAGTACTTCTAAATTCTTCACATTTTTCTACCGTTTTGCAGTTGATCTATCCATTTTTGTCATAAATGCACGAATGCTAATACATTTCCTTTCCACGTCGCAGCAATTTCTGATCGATCGTCGCGATTTTTGTCTCGCGCGACAGTACTTAGCTCGAGCCGCCGTGCGCCAGCCGTGGTTGAACAATCGTGTTCCTTGCTGGCGGCGGCTACGGACAGCAGCAGGCACAGCGACAACATTTCCGGTAAGCAGAGGAACGAGCCCGAAGCAGACAGGAGGAGGCAAAGTGCGAGGATGAGTCTTCCGAGCGGTTCCGACTTGATTGCGCGCGAGCGAGCGGCGAAGCTAGGTTCTCTTCTTTCGACGTGAGTTACATTGACTACGCCGCACATTAATTACCATTAGAGAGGATTGCTCTAATTCCACTTCACTCGTCCCGCACTCCCGGGCTCTCCGGCCTTGTTCCACCTCTTCCTGCTGCTGCTGGTGCCGACGCCGACGTCGAAACGATGTGAATCGAGAGAGGGTCGAGGGGGTTGGTAACCAGGGAGCCTGGTGCTCTCGGTTCCTGCTTCCCTCTTCCTGTTCTCCCATTGAGCCGGTCGGAGAAGCGTTCCGCAGAAAATTGCGGCGGAGGGGGAAACTGCTCCTGCCCCCTATCCCCCTACCCCCTAACCCTCTCCCCAACCGAGGGAATTTATTACGGTCACCTTCGCCGCTGACTTTGGCATTTTTTTCTGGCCCCCTCCGTGACCGGGGCGGATTCCGACCGTTTCGGACCGATGGATCATCGCGATTTGAATGTTTCCTGACCCGGGTCGGCTCTTCCACCGTCGCGCCTTTTGTCCAGAATCGAGGACAGACCGGGAATCGCGCGAAGGAGGTCGCCTAGCAGTAATTGCGGGCAATTCTACTTTCGCGATCGTTCCAGCCCTGTTTTTCATCCGGAATTATCCGCTCGTCCGAGATTCGCCGACTTCGGGCAGGTGGAATACGCTCCTGGATAAAATGATCCGCGGTCCCAAGTGTTTTCTCTCTTTTATTTCAGATATACTACAATTACTGCTACGTCTTACGGAACTGTGGAGTTATTGATGAATCCGCTATAAATCAGTCAAACACTCGACTCGATATAGGCCAGGAAAGGGCTAAGGGAATACTATTCTTTGGACGCGGTCTTGGGTGATTTTTATGAACTTATTGTTTTCATTATACACGTTTGAGCACATTTCCAAGAGGTACTGTACCTATAATTTTTATGCATTTATCTTTACTTTCGTTCGTATTACCATGTACTCCACATGACGTGTGATTTAGGATAGCTTCCATAATAATCTAGATAATCTATCAGGAAAAAGGTATTTTCGGCACAATTGGCAGCTATGTGAAAACCATTTTTATCATAAAAATGCTAAACACATTTTTGAATATAACATAGTTTAGTTATCGCCTTCAAGATTTCTGTTTTCCGTCTGTTTGTTCGTAAACCGAGCAAGATGGTCTTCATTTGCTAGCAAGTTTCTTCGTAACGATCACGATACCGCATTCAGAAATTCTACGTCTTTTTCGAGACATTAAAGATAGCAGATCCGCGCTATTATTTTGTCGAGGAGTGTATCGCGGGGACCGATGATCTCGCGTGCGTTTTATTAGGTGCGATGCAGCCCGACGTAATTCGCAGCCGTGTATCAAAATATTTATTGCCCGCGAACGTTATTAAGCCCCCGCGGAAAATAATACTTTCTGATACCGCTCGCCGGATGATTTACTATAACGGGTGTGCGCGAACAATGCGCGAGGGTTACGAGATCTAGGCTCATGCAATTTAAAAATCGTTTAAATCATCTGCGAGGAGCGTGCGCGCGCACTCCCGGCTGATCTAGATTAGATCGGTATCGGCCCCCGATTACCGCCGGTTGTGCATAATTAAAAAGCTCGTGCCGCGTTCCCGCGCTAATCTACGCGTAATGTGTTGCGCTCTCTCACGAGAGCGTTTCGCGGTTTATCGCGCGGAGACGAATTGTTCGGAGCTCGTTCGATACGATTTATCACCGTTAACTTGTCGATGAGGCGGGAAAGAAGTCGTTTCGAGACCGATAAGGAACGTGTTGAGCTTTATCGTTGTATCGTCTTCATTCCCTGGTTTAGCGAAGAGGAAGTAAAATCGATCGATTGTACTTTATTGTCTAGAATCGTTTGCCTGGTTACACCGGAACAAAATTGCCTTTACGAATACAAGTGGTATTTGTACACGGCGTATAGACACGTTACAAAATGTCTTATCGAACATTTTCTGGAATTGTTCACCTGGTTACACGGGAAACAAATTTCCGCTACGAATGCAACAAGTATTTACACACAATATAAAGATATAGATTGTTTTACAGAAAATTTTCTTGAATTATTCACCTGGTCACACGGGAAGAAAATTGCCGCTACGAATGCAACAAGTATTTATACACAATATAAAGTTGTATATTGCTTCACAGAAAATGTTCTATAATTATTTACACGGGAACAAAATGGCTGTTGTAAATGGAAGAAATAACTATTCACAGTACAAAGGCAAGCTGCATAAAGTTCTATAGAAAATAATTGAACCGTTTAATTTAGGTAATAATTTAACATCGAAATATTGTCGCTTTGTCAGAGAGTGTGTGGTCTCAGAGGCGGCTAAATTAATGTGGCAATCTGTTACATTTAACAAACTGTTTTTCCTTTGATTGCAGTTTTTACTGTTTTCTAAATGCACCATAATTATCCTTTTATAATGAGCCACTTTAAATTAAAGCTACGCGAGAGAAGGAGCATAGTCACTCGAGTGCATACTCTCGCGGGATCGGACGAAACAAATGATTCTGCAGCTTTTAAATGTCTCTCGGACCGCAAGCCTGTGCCTCCGGGTTAACTAACTAAGACCGTAACAAAAACAATTATGGAGCAACATCTCTGAAAAATTACGAGTTGCAAAGACTATTTATAAAATTGCGACTTGCGTTAATATTCGAAATTGGACAGGGCCAATAGAAATGTTTCTGTGCATCGTTTAATTACCAAAATGGAATGTATCGAGTAAATAAAAATGAATGAACTGACAGAATCACGGGATTCAATTTTACCTTTCCCGAAGGCCCGTAGTTCCAACGTTTCCGGTAACAAATTGCGTAGTTCAACGCATTTTTTTCCCAACTGCATTCCAATAATTAGAGTTCTCGAATCGCGTTTACGAACCGCAGAAGACGATTAAAGGAATTCGTATCGATTTGATACGACTGATGGAAATGCAATCTTTCGTATTCATTTCCAATCGGTCTCAAAATTAAATGTAAAAGTATGGAAGTGTTTGCAGAATACATTTTAATATTCTTTTTTTTCTTTTCGAGCACCAACGATCCGAACGGGCTTTCGAGCTTGTCTTTCGAAAATGTTCGAGTGGCCTGTTTGTTTCCAGCAAGCCCGACAACGTCGAATGATTAGTGTGTGGATAATTGATGAAATAATCGATAATGTCTGCATCGGAGACCCACTTGAAAGCGCCATATTATAGAGAAGCACTCTCCACGCAGCGAATATTACGCGTCGTTTTTAAAATGCAATGTATCGCGAGCCCGGGCCGAAAAACGCATGGTTAATGTAATACGATTAATCATCGAGTACGGGATCATAGTGCACGGTCTGGTGTCTTTTTCCACGAATGTAATCCACTCGCAACTGCGCGCTAAAATTTGGTTGTTGAAACTGAAACGCTCGAATTTAATTGATCTCTGTTTCATGGTGTTCTATTTTTATTTTCAAAAAGTGCGCCGGCCGTGCCTGCAATCGAACTGCACCGATTCGAAATTATTGCGGATTTTATTTATGAATCCAGATTTTTGGAATTGATGTTTTCAAGTGTACTTTCGTCCGTTGTCGATTTTCATAGCGTTCCTTTGTTTAAGAACTCCATGCGACCGTCTCAAGTGCCATTAAACTCTGCTCGATTATCTTTTTGTGTAATAAAAATAGACCGCGGATGTTCACGGAATTTGCAATTTTTCCAGACGAATTTTCAGAAAGTGGAATCAAATAAAATCTTATTTTCAGTGGTAGTAGTGTTTGCAGGTATGAAATAAATAAAAATCACATTAAATTCTGTCAAATTTCATACTCTAGCATTTTTTGAAAATTTTCGTAAGTCGCAATCTAGAAATCGTTCAAGCGCAGCGCGATTGCCAATAAGATCTGAGGCCCCGATCAACGCCGCATTCGGGCCCGTGGTGCCGCGATTTTCGGTTTGTTTCGGCCTTCCGGTGGAAGGGTTTTTTATCGTGCCGTAAAACATAACGGCGGAATCATAAGTGAAACGTATGACGTTCGGAAACAGTGCGCTAGATCCGTTCTATTTCGAACGTTTATGGCCCGAGGTGGTCTGGGGGATAGCATTCGAGGCGAAAGTAAAGCCACGCCCGGCTCCGCTCAAAGTCGTACCGCATGCCACGCATTATTGAATGCACGTGTACGTACGTACAGCCATTACGAAAGGTAATTACCGGTTGTAGTAAAAGCCGAGCACACGTTTCGCGATATAGGCGCCGAGCGCCGCTCAACGAAATCGAACGGCTTTCGCGCACCACCGCCGAAGTTGCAGTTTCAATTTTCTGTCAAAATTGTGAAATCCCTTCATCTTGCGACATCCGAGAATCGCGTTGTTTGCTCTTCAAATATGGCTTGTTTAATGTTGGCGAACCAAGCTCGATGAAAATATTTTCGCATTAAATAACCCCTGAATCCGACGACGACGCCTGTTAAAGACCCGCCGACTTGCCGGAACGACGTAAACTTTGTTTACTCGTATTTGCATAAAAAAGCCCGATCGACATGTTTCACGTGCTGCGGCCTCGTGTGTGCGGCTAATAACGGCGTTTTTATTGTATACGTTAGGTTTATCGACGAGGATCGAGAATGACTGGTCGGCAAACGCGAGATTAATCAGATAAAACTGCAGAAATGCAGGACATTGAAATATTAAAAATTACTCGGAACATTAGAAATCTAGCATCAAGTTGAAGTGAAACATAATTGATTTAAAGAAGAAAGAGTGCTCGTGTGTGCAATATAAGATATAAATCGAATGAGTATTAATTATGCGAAATAAAAACTTCCTGGGCCGATTGTGAGAAACAGAGGATAAGCAGAATTCTATTTTCCCCTTTTTACAATGCTCGAGACACGAAGAGTAATAGTTTGTAATTTCTCCAGAATTTTCATTTTCCTTCGAAATGCATAAAACTCGCAGTCTACTAACGACTACATAAATACTGTATTCTTGTGTAACGTTTCAAAATAGTCTACCGACAGAAACAAACGTTCCAGAGTAAGAAACCGTGGACCGTTTTAATTCTCGTGAATAAATAAAGAAGTCGAACGATATTTTTTGAAGTGTAGCACAGGCCGCGCGGGAAAGGCTTCGCCGTAGCTGGAATATGTTGCAGAAACGTGAGCCCGTTGAGCTTGGAAAATTTACTGCGATGAATTTTTAGAACGGAGGCCTCATTCGGTTTCGTTCTTCCGGCGCGAGCATTGTTTACTTCTATAAGTTGAGAAGCGGTTTTGAAGTTGTTCGTGTTCTCGGAACTCGCACGAAAAATCACCACTTCTGCGCTGCGCCCGTTGATCCCGGGATGGAGCTACATAATTCACGGGAAGTTTCGCAACAATTTTAAACTAAAGGATCTGGCAGATACGGATAAACACGGCCGTGGAAATTTTTCACCTCTTCCTTGCGCATCGTTAAACTTTCATGCGATTGTTCCTTCTCGCGGGACTAATTGAAATCCTGCAATTACAACTCGAACATGTAAAGTTCGATAAATCTTGAAGAAACACCAGCTTTCCACCGCGCCAACAGCATGATTACATCTACTATAATATCGTAATATAAACCAGCGCTGTAAAAACATGCCGGAGAATAAAATCTCGAACGATGTTATCCGTAGAAGTGATTATTGAATCACCTCGGCAATTGTCATGGGAGCGTTTTAAACTTCTGGCAGTAAGTATATAAGTAACATTGCTACCGAGGAACGAGGAGATAAGAAGTGATAGAGTTTTAGGTTGTTATCGGGTGCGTGTGGGACAAGGAAGAATCGCAACTTCGTTTAACGGACCGGTCCAAGTTCTTGTCGAAGCCCGGTGGTCACGAATTAATTACTATGTCGGGCGGGGCGGCAGCACACGCGTACAGACGATATTAAAAAGTTGGGAAGTTCGGCCAAGTGGCTGGCTAGAATCGAGTTTTTAACGACTGGCGGGCCGGACTCGCATGAAAGGGATGACGTACGCGTGGTTCGGCGACGCCGAATTAAAGACCGTAACATATTTGCGAAACGATCGGTCTAACTGCTTCCTTCCGGTATTTACGGGTACGTTTTTCGCCGTTGGGACCGGCTGGTTTGCCAAAGAAACATAGCGAGGGGAAGCTACGGCAGCGAAAGGGGGATGAAACGCTGAACGATGGGCGCAGGGACGGGGGACGGCGAACTAAAGAGCTAAGTTACCGCGTCAGGAGTTCGAAAACTTACAGCGATACGTTTTAGGTCGAGGCCGATCTATAATCGAGCCCGGGACTCGGTTCCTCGTGGTTCTTGTTACGCAAATTGGTAATACACTCCCTGACATCGTAAAGAAGAGTAGAGGGGCCGTGATATCAACTCCCGGGCCTCTATAAGCTCCTTCGGATACTCCAGGCTCGCGAGGAGACGCGTGCGTGATAATCAGATTGCGGTTGTTTATGCGAAGTCACACCTTCGCAGGCCATCCCGCGGAAATTGAGCTTAAACAGACACTTTTCCGGCCTGTTAGCGACTTTATTAACACCCCGTAATCATTTTTGGAGTAATTGTTATTTTTGGTTACAGTGTGTGAGGCTTGATGGAGTCATACAGATTTTTGCGGTCTAGCAATAAAACTTTATCGATCCTTTGAGATCGTGTGTCGTTTTGATCCCGACGTTAAATTTTATTAG
Organism: Halictus quadricinctus; assembly: GCA_028454245.1. Lineage (NCBI taxonomy): Eukaryota > Metazoa > Arthropoda > Insecta > Hymenoptera > Halictidae > Halictus > Halictus quadricinctus. Next base: position 13,553,956 of record CM052119.1, read on the forward strand.
ATTGACCAGATACTTTACGGTCTATCAAATATTTCCTACCGATGATACAACTGCCAACAAACGATTTTAATACTTTGTAAACGTCGTTCAAGTATTTCTAAATGTAAATATTAAAACCGAATAAAATAACGTGATTTTCGTCCTGATTGTACAATAAGTAATAAACGGATTGAATGGTTTTCGGTGAAATTGCTATTAAAGTTTGGATTGTGATTTGGCCCTGATACTCAGCGGTATCTGGCGAATTTGAAAGTTGTTAACAATACTCCCGTTCCTCCTTTCTTAACATTATTTCGCAAAATTCAACTCAGGAATCGATACACGAACACGTCGCGTGGGAAATAGTATGATCAAACGTAACAACAGAATAATCGAGTTTCGAGCAATGCACTGTCAATAATGGGCAAGCATCTAACAATGCCTTAGGAGCCTATTGCAACCAACTAACAATGAACCACTGCCTTAATGCCCAAATCTAATGGCGCAGTATTGTAACAGTGCAACAATCGGCGAAGCCTCGAATGCAAAAACGTGACAGCACAGTGTTGCGATAAATCGACAGCGCGATGACACAGCAAGATAACAATATCGCGGCGCAACCAGTCCCGCCAATGCGCCAACCATAGTTCGAACGCAGGAGTTTTACGATTCATAAATTACAACAACGTTCCGCGTGTCACGGGAGATGTCGGCCGAATAACTTTCCCGCTACCGCAACGCAATAATTGATTCAGCACGCGGAAGTTAACGTCGAAGTGACTTGCGATTGCATAAGTGGGTCGCTTATTGATTTTTACAGCCGATGACTCTAATCCTGGAACTGACCAGCCCGATACTAACAACTGCAATACCGTTTTGCTCGTGACAACCGTGATCTCGCAACCGGCCAATCCAACATCGACAGTTCCTAGGATCCTCTGTCCTGGTTTTGTCAAGCCTGGTTGTGCAATCGTGCGACCTAATTCCGACAATTCTGCAGTTGTTTGACCTGAAACAACTTCTAAGATATTTACCCTGTCAGCGCCCACCGCCCGCGAACCATAAATATCCTCGAACAAACTCCGCGAAATTCGACTAATTCACGGAGAAAGAAAACTTTGAAATATCTTTTGTCTTGGTACTTATTTCCCGACTCCGCTGTGTTTTACAAAAACGTCCCGGGACGATGCGCATAAACACTTCCGAAAAAAGCTTTTTAATTGACGCGCGTCGCTGAGCTAGCACTCGAATCTTTAACTTTTATGTGATCCTGTGGAGGATTAATATTCCATGTGTCATTCTCAGCTTCAAGCTGTTCTGTTGAAGAAGCAACTATTTCAAGATTAAGTGTTTCGGCTATTAATTTATTTAATTCTTAATTTAATTCTGATACTCACAGCGTATCAGTACCAGTTAAATTGAGCTACAGGAATCATAATTACCAGTTGATACGGCAACCCAGCGGCGTTTGAAAATTTGATCGCACTTTTAGGTTATCATTGGACTCGCCCTCGCATGACAATGGTTCATTGAAGTTCCTGT
>CM052119.1:13555576-13598375 GCA_028454245.1 Halictus quadricinctus
TACCATTCAACTTTGTCCTTACCATATTTTACGTATCTTTAGAAACAACAAAGATATTTGAGGTGCTAACGTTTGGTGACTCACCCTGTATAGAGAAATCACTGTAGCCCCAAATCAGAATTCATTATTTACAAATCGACAGAAACGACAACTAATCGATGTACACATAAAGTAATTTTATTCTTATTTATATTATATTAAGCGACGCGAACTGCAGCTAAATTTAAATTCTAGTCGTTTGTATGAGGTAACACAATTTAATTTTAGCGCTAGATCTAGGTTAACATCCATTCGCCCATAAATGAATCTCGTTCAATTCGTTCGTGCGCGCAAATTAAACACTGGAGCTGCTGAAACGGCATTGTGGACCACAGTGGGGTTGGGGGTTGAGTCGTTCCGTAAGAAAATGATGTCAAAGTTCTCGTGCCCGCGCGGTGGGAGTAATTGTCGAGGAAGGAGGACCGGTTATCGCGTTCTGCTGCTCTGACGAGCATTTGTATAAGTCCGCGCCGGGAGTAACCGGGACAAAGGCCGATAAGGGCAAATAAATGCTTCTTACCGGCAACCGTTGTGTCTTCACAAGCCATTTGTTGGGGCTGCGGCGAGCTACCGTCGCGTCGAGAACCAGTCGAATACCTATTTCATCTTGAAAGCCCCGTCACCGTAGAAAGGCTTGAATAGACTACGTATGAAATGATTAAGGTTCGAACGAGGAAGATAGACCCTTGAAAGGGTCGGATAAGATTATAGGTTCTTTGACGGGTATAATGGTTTCGCTGGCTCGTACCCTCGGATCACCGCGTTACGCGTTTATGAACTTTCACCGGACGACGCCGCTTTCGAAGGAAAATCGTCCGCCATGATGATTTTCAATCGCCTCGGACCTTATAATAGACCTTCCATTTATAGTTTTCTCAAGATGAGTATCTACCTCAAAGCTACTTGTATTGGCAATTAATAGACCCCCTTTCTTTGACCTTTAAGTGGACCTTCAAAATGTACTTTAAAAATGCAATGATTCAAATAAATTATAGACCTGTGGTAACAATAAATCTTCAGGAACATAATCCAATTATTTCTTTCACTGTCTTCGACTGATTCATTTAAAAAAGAGGAACAAGATATTTTTGTTAATTTGTTAGCTTCTATCAAATGTTACGCTTCGTTTAAAGTGAAAATTGTTCTCAAGGTAAAACCACTAGCTTTCCTTTTTATATTTCAGCGGTTACCCGATAAAAATCAAAGGATTATTTCCTTTTTACTGCATTACTGAAGTAACCTGAAAATAAGCCCAACCTATTTTCTGTCACTCCAACGTCAGCAGAGAATAGAACAGAGAAAGAATGCACATTGATGTAAACAATAAATCTAACCTGGAACAAAATACGCGACACGAAGGCGGGGTAAGTTTCTCTTGATCCGACGTGCGATATCCGACGAGGAACTTAATCTGGAATACGGCAACGGTAATACTCCGATCGTTCTGCACCGACCAGGATATTTAAAAACTGCGAATAAATTGTTTTCGAACGAACTGTCTAATTACAAACTAAGCTGTTAATTCACGACGCACCCGAGGCTCGCTTCCAATCAAGTTCGCAATTACAGCCGCGGCCATTCTTTCCCGCGGGCATCTAATTCCTATAATTCCTCCTCCATTATTTTTCCCCCCCGATTCCTTCCGGTGTAATTGCGCCGAAGAAAGTCTCCTATCCAATTACGACGATTTCACGGGCAGTTCGTCTCGACCACGCGACACGAAATTATCCTGGCGGAGCCCACGGCTCGACGAAATTTCAACCCCTAGCGCGTCACGCCCCGGTATTATTTCGATAGGAATCGCGCACCTCGGGGGCGACAGAGTCTGAACTCGTTATTTATTCCTCATAACCAGCGTGATCTTCGTCGCGGGGTTGGCAGCAAGGGGATAGGCGCTGATCGATGGCAGAGAGTCGAGGGTGCGGTGAGCCCAGGCTCTTCAACTTTTTTATTAAAACCGGCAGGGTTAACAAGAACGCGAGCTCGGCCGCACGCTGCTGCTGCCGGCGCGGCGCGGCGCGGCGCGACGCGGCGCGGTGGCTGGCGTGGGGGTGTAAAACGCGTGGCTCGCTTAAGTCTGCGAACGAGCCAGGAATATCGTGCCGGTTCAAGAAGTAACCGTGAAGATGGCGGGGAAACGGGAACGAGCACGGGAAGTTGCCGGTGCTCGATGGGGGTGGGAACGAAATAGCGTTCCGCACCGGCTGCTGGTAAAAAGAGACGGGAACCCTGAAGGGTGGCAGCGAAGAGGGCCGAATAAAAATGACGGAAAAAGAGAGAGGGAGAGAGAGAGAGAGAGACAGAGAGGGGGGACGAAGAAACAGAACGGAGGAACGGCGGAAATAATAGCGCGGCGTTGGAACGAGACGGACGTAATGTTTGAAATATGTCGCCGGGATGGGAAGACAAAGCCAACAGAAAGAGATATCAAGAAGTGAGATAAATAGGGTGAGGGAAAACTCGATGGCGCGGGCCAGAAGGGTGACGCGGGGAGGAACGGGGAACCGAGTGGATAGAGATGAACACGAGGATGAGGTTTTAGATGAGCACGCAGATGGGGGAATCGGGAACCAAGGGAGAGAAAAGTGAAGTGCAGGGTGATTTGCAAATTCCATCATCCCTCGTCGCATTAGCCCCCTGCCTTCCAGGAACACGCGGAGATGTATATCTATAGAGTCGGTCGCCATCGCGGCGTGATTGCTCGCGACAAAAAGACGATTTGCGGTTTCTCCTGTGTCGTTGCTTCTCAAGGAGGAATTGTGTGCTTGCTTTGTGCATCAACCGGCTACCGATGCGTCGAGAAGCGAAATCTCTTTTTAACGCGTTCGATTATGCCGCCCCGGTATCGGTCGTGACACCGTCAGCCGGTTCTACGAGCTCGTGAATTTTGTTATTAAAAGTCCTTGCTTAACCGTTTCGAGGATCACGACGGAACTTTATGGTGTAGCTTCGTGGGGCTATTCTCGGGTGAACTGCTTATTTCGATGTCTGACAGGCGGTCTTTTTATGGAAAACTATGACATTTTCTGCGGATAAAATCTCTGTAATGGGAACACGTGTTCTAATTCCTCAAAGAATGGCTTTGTTAATTTGTGTGTTATTGTCATTGTCACTGTAGAAAGTCGTTACGGTCATCAACCACCTTTAACCCTTAGCACTCAAATGGCGACTGTAAGACGCCAGTAAAAATTCCTGTATCATTATTCAAAATATTTTTTACATTATTAAATTTGTTTGTATTTAATAAATTAGTAAACATTTCAGTACTGTACGAGTAAATTGCACCATTTTCATATGTATAGTAAGAAAAAATATATATAGAAGGATAATATTCTAGGTCGAGCAAGAAATGTTTCGTTTTAGAGTTAAAATGGCTTCGAGTGCAAAGAGTTAACTTCGTTAATCGTAGTATATTTTTGCAACTATCCTGCCTAAGAAAATGCAAATAATCCACTGTTCCAAAAGTTTACATTCAGGATACGTTCTCGAAGTTTGCAAAATCTCCGAAAAGTTCTAATCTTCACGTGTCATTCATTTTTCCAACTGAATTGGTCCCATGATGTCACATTGACACAATTCGAAGTTGTACACAAGTAAAATTCCTACCTACGGTGGACAGATAAATAATTCGCTTTGTAAATCCCGTTTCTGACAATTTCAATTCCAAGCTTGGATAAGTTTACGTAAGATTCTTTTCGTCGTTCCTAACTAATAAAATGCTGTACGCAATACTCTACAGTGAAAAATGTGTCAAATTGTCACGAGGGATGTGGGTTAATAGGAATTATTTAAAAGTAGAAATATATAATTAAATCTAACGAAACTCCCCAATAACACATCGTTTCTTGGGAAGTGAAAATCCAGGATTGGTAAAATTGAGATTTTCGGAAAGCCAGTGATACCATTGCAGATTTACGGTGCACGTTAACTGTACATTTCAGACACGCAAAGAATACTGATGGAATACCCAGCAAGAATGGATGTCAATAATGATAAATTGTAAGGAAGTGAACACCTTGTTCCCGGACGTCGACGCTGGAAGACTTATTTTACTCCTTTGTGGCGGCCGCCCGTTTTTTGACGGCAGATTGCTCCCGTCTTTCGTTTATGTCGGTTTCATAGAGAGTTCCAATAACCGGGCAGACGTTCCACGCGAAATAAATCTAATAAACAGCGGGAAGCGCATCGCGGCGCGTCGCGTCGTTGATTTTCGCAGATGATTTTCGAGCGTGTGCGCGAGCGGCTCTGGCTTTGGCGACACGGGGGCGCACGTGAATTGAACTGTGCTATTGAAAAATTCCTCGATTACAACAAGAGGGAGAGAGAGAAAGATCGCGGATGCAGTTGAACCACATGCACCGGTACCCGGGAGAGCCAGTCCACCTAAAATGAGGCCACCGCATTTTTCGATTTCACTCGCGCGACCGTAACTATCCGCCCCGCATTCCGCTCCGTCGTTGATGCACGTGTGCACGCGCGGATGGCTCGACGAATGCCCCGCTTTGCATAAATCACGATTACGTTAACGTTTCCGTGGCCGTAGCCGAATTAAATTAAATTGAACCGTTAAATTAAAAACCGCGGTTTTGTGACCGGTGCCCCGTGTAACGCGAGCCTCACCCCCTTCAAACAGATCTCATGCATTTATGATAAAAATCAGTCGGCGAAATACAGAGAAGAATTTAAGAACTCGATTACAATACTTGCGACGCGTCAAAATTATTCAGAGAAGTAATCAATTTCTGTGCAGTTTCTCGCAACAAGAAATTTGTTCAATTATAATTGTATGTTCCGTTCGGAACGACACAAATTCTAATGGGTTTACAAAGTACGATCAGAAATACGTTTGAAAACGATTATACTGTGAATGGTAGCAAGCATCTTGAGTTGCATAAAGTAGTCTGCCATCCAAGGCTTTATTATTTAAAATTGTTCAACTCGGTTCTAACCTTTAAAATTTAACAGGTGCATCAACCATGTAGACTTCACGATTGCCAATGTAATTTACAAATAAATAATTCGGTATGTCAGTGAACGTAACTGCTGTTTACGCCTTGTTAGGTCCACGTGTTGTGGAGCGACCTGTACATCTTGCACTGCACGCTCACCTGCGTGTCTCCGAGGTGAATTCCGTGCCGAACGTCTTTTCATCGAAGTCGGAATCGGGAAGTTTCGGTAGACGAGCAACGCCGAAGATCACCGGCAACGTTTTCAAAGCTGGGGTCGGTCATTTTCGGCTGGAAAAGGACTCGGACCGGGAATTGGTCCAGGTGAATGGGCCGGTCAAAGAGCAGCTACATTTAGCGTGTAGGGCACGACTTTTAGCGTGTTCATCTACTTGCGTTGCATCGACTGTCGAGCAGTCATCTAGCTGTGTATACACGCGGCGACCCTATACACGCGCTCGTTGGCTGCATCCATCTGCCCTTTCAAGCCTTTTATTACCGACCCTACCTGTTCAGAAGAACTTTTACCCTCAAAGTATTCAGATACCTGTACGCTCTCCTTTACGTCGCAAAACCGTCCTAGTTATTTCTTTCCTCTTTCTCTCTCTCTGTTTCTCTCTCTCTCTCTCTCTGTCGTCTTTCAGGCTCACGCTAAGAAGAAGAATGGCAAACAGCGTTAAAAATGCATGTACCCCCGGAAACGAAAGAAATTCAATTGTCGCGGGGCAGGATGGGAACGTTGTTGACGTGTTCGCGAATCGACAAACCGCACGAGTTTATACACGCGCACTTTTATTTAGCGCGCAGCAGGAAGCTTGTGTATCTTTCACTTTGACGCCGGAGTGTGTACGGAGTGTTATAGAATCAAATAATAGCCTCGCGTTTGATTGAAGCTATGAAATTGTTTATGACGACGAGACGGGCCGCGAGATTGCCGTGTAGCGTCGCGTCGCGTCGCGTCGCTTCGTTGCTCGACGATTTTTTCTCATTACACGTGCGACCACGAATTGCTTCGTCGTTCAGACCGCGCTTAGTCATTTTAACACTAGGTTTACGGACCACTAAAAGTGACTATTTTACATTACTATATAAAAATAACATGATTGTATCTATCAAAATTTGCAGCCACTTTCTTAAATGATATATACCCAAAGACATCAATTTGTTAAATAATTCCTCATGGACGCATCTTTACAATCTCAATATTCGTAAATTAAAAATATTAGAGTCCGTCATTTTGACGGGTCCCGTAAATCTAGTGTTAATAGTAATCATGTCAACTTATAGGAAACGTGTTCACGTTTCAAATTAAACGGTCCCACTGTTTCGTATTTTGTTCCCTCAGGACCGTAGTAATTTTCGCGAAATATCTTTTTCTATAAAACTTATGCAAGGTAATTGTAAAATTTGTGGACAGAGAATTTCGAAGTAATTGGAGAGAGTGACTTGAAAGTAGTCCAAATTGGCAGGGTAAACGAATAACGATTAATAAATTCAGTTCCGATACGCGCGCCATACAGGCAAAATATTCGCGGAGATCTCGTTACCGAATAATTTACGATCACGCATTCTGCCGGTGCTTTTAATTAATCCGTCGCAAATCTTTCGCCTCGATTATGCATTCGTTCGTAAAAACGAAGCACGATGAAAAACGAAAGGAAGAAAGAAAGAAAAGGGTTGCGGGGCAGTAAATTCTACTTGCATTATATTTCAACCGCCGTTCCACTCGAATCAAACAAGTGTCTGGCGACTCGCGAGGAGAGGTGCACGTACACGCGGGTGTGGGGGTGGGAGGAGGAGGGGTGTTTATATATCTCGAACCATTCTGCATATGAATGCCGCGATTCGTCGTTGGTAACCTAGATTTCGCGAATCGAAGTATTTAATAATCGCGGGGGAGGGAGGAGAAAGGGAGCATGAAACGTTCTATAAACGTTAACGGAAGTGATAAGAGGAAGAGAGCGGCGCGGCAGGAACCGGTGGACGATTCAATTTAATTTAATTCGTGGCCGTTAATCGATATTCTGTCGGTCCGCGTTCGACGGTGTGCGTCGACGTGTGCCACAAGCAAAAAAAATTGTTAGCCCGTGTACCCAGCCAGCTGATCGCGTAATGCGAATTTTCCAGCTCGCGATTGATCCGCTAAGAAATCAGAAGACTGCATTTCCGAAAACCGACTCTCGGTGATTTTTTCATCGCGCCCCGTCAACCGTTCTTTCGGACCATTTATTTTCATCGCTACACCGTACGTTCAGACTTTTCATCGGCCTCGCTACGTGTGTACGCCACCGGCTTGACCTAATTCCGACCGAGCATGATGTACACACCGCGCCGATGGATTCGGCACGGGAAAATTATGTGGCATCTTGGTTCCCGGCATTAATGCGGCTAAATGACAGCCGCTGCTCGAAAATACACGCGCGAAAAATCCCAAACATTCCCTCGCGCGCTCTCCTGTCCGCGTTTACATTACGGTAATACCGTCCGTAATCCCTCTAACTAATGCTAACTCGATTTTCTACTTCTTCACTAAAAATTCTCTCGACTCTCCTTTCATCTCTTCGTACGTAGGTACCCTCGCTTATAGTTACTCATTTATGCGCAGCTCTTTCCGCTCTTTGTGAATCAAATATCACGAAACTTATTGTGTTTAAAATTTGCCTGTTCGTGTACAATAGGATGTTCAATTCAAGACAAAAAGCGATGACCAGCCGCAGAAAGACATTTTTTACATTTTGAATTGAATCGGTTCGATTGCTTTAATAAAGCTGAAAATATCCCATTACGTAGCATTCGCGGTGAATTTATATTCTTCCTCCTTGTTAACGTTTATGACCTTGAATGACTATATCGTTGAAATTATCTCGAGAACGGCTACAATCGTAGGAGTTCAAAAATATGATCCATTAAAAAAAAACAGAGATGACCTTCATATCTCCTTGACGCCTCCACCTGTAAAAAAACTATAGTAACGTCGAGTAATCAGCCCCTCGATACCAAATAATTTTGGCCTGATGCGTTTTTTCCTATCACCGATAGCAACCAAGTTATTCGGTGGCCGGTTTTAAGTGCCTCACCCTGTATGTGCTGTACTAAAATATATGGACCATTTATTTTGAAAGAGCTGTAAGTCATTTTTTGATGATAAAAAAATAGAAATATACAAATTACGTGATATCTCATTTAAAAAAAAATGGACTTACACAACTTTCAAAATAAACTGTTATTTTGTATGTCCAGAATTAAACTAAAATGAAGAATGGTCTATCTTCTCGTTCTGAACTTTTCTAGAAATTAATTCTTCCTAATAATATTTTATCTAGTTTTCGTTATACATTTTTATTTACAGGTTGTGATCGCTTCTTGGTTTCATCTTGCCCGTATCAAGGACGTGTTCAAAGATCGTATTACGTCGTTTTACTAGGTAAAATATCGGGAACCATATGATCGATTGCTCGGAAATGTTTGCAGGTCGTTCTATATATTACTGTCTTTCGTCAACATCGAAACTGTATTTTCCCGTTGAGTTGACCATGTTGTGCTGGATCAATATCAATTTTATTCGAAGATCTCCGTTCTCGAATTGGAAATATATATTTTTTCTCGAAAATAGTCGGTCTTTTGAAAAAGCTCTAGAGTACGCGAGTTCTTTGACACGGCGCGGCGTATCGGTTAGCCCTTTAAATCTCGGTCGGTCGGAAAGTGCATTTCTCGTAGTACGTTTTCTGAAAAGCGCGCCATAAGTCTCGAAAAATATATCAATAGGTTTTCATGAACAGCGGACCCGGCTCTCATTCAATTCCGTTATTTATGTCGCAATGTATTTCTCCGTGTGTCATTGTACTGTAAACTCGAATGACGCAACGTCTCAATAGTTGCCAGCACGGAATTTCTCGATGCCCGTATTTCTCCCTCGCTCTCCCGATGTTATTCCGCTTATTTCTTATTTCTACTCGACGAGACCCGGCTAGCAACTATCGAATGCATGCTCTGCGTGTTTACAATTGGCAGTTTTATGGGGGACTTCTTAAAGCACCGGTTTTTCGCATTCGCCCGTTCTCATTGCTCCTTACGGAATTGCCGTTCCACTTATCGGAAAGGCTTTCGGTCCGTCGTAATTTAAAAAGCAACGATTCTACTGCCTGATTTCCCTCTACGACATACCGGCCCGGTCATGTATCGCCGATTTCTATATCCTGTGTAAAAATGCACGAACCACTTCATTTCGACCTCGTGCTTAATTTTATTCAGCCAACTCACCTCTTCCCGATCCAATGAATTTCCGGGGGTTTCTTCGAATCGATCGTAAAATATACTCCCACAGGAATCTTTGGGCGTTTCAGGGCTCAAAATAAAGCTGCAGAATGACGCCTTTTGATAGGGCTTCTTACGTTCAAAACGAAGTACGAGACGCGTACAAAAAAAATCAATAAAACTGACTCGATTTTCGAGGGATTATTCGAGACAATTTTAAAAGGAAACACGTGTGAATATAGGAAATCAATAAAATAGAATCCTCGGATAGGACAGTTACCCGATTTTGAGAGGATCCTTTCAGCCATTTTTGGAATGCATTCCTGCAGGTATTCTCAACTCAGAACAATTCTAATAAGAATACGATAATAATTTATAATTGAATTAAAAGTGGTTTTCCGAGCTGAAGTTTCCGTCCTAGGAAAGTCCAGAGCACAATTAATTGTTCTATTGATCATTCTCACTGTTGCTTGGCTCCGGATGTTATCTTCAAGCGTATAAAGATAAACCGGGCACGCGAAGTAGAAAATTTCATCAGCGTTGAAGATCAAACAAATGTGCGAAGTCATCGCAGGCAAAGTATCAAGATAGAGCGAAGTTACGCGAAGTTCCTAGTGATGAAACTTGGGGGCTCAATTTTGTCTGACTGTCGGATCAGTTAGTCTATTTCATCAAGCGAGTACGAGGGGTATATGCGCACTGGAGGTCCGTGACTTTGGCCGATTCCGCCATATTGGACGAGTCTATCCTTCGTTTTATCACTTAAGTACAAGAAAATACACTGTAGATCTGTATACCTACGATATAAAAATTTATTGTACCACCCGCAGTCTAGCTGTGTACAAATCGATTTAACACGCTCCTCGAATCAACAAATAATATTTCATTTGTAACTCCACGGTTTAGAAAAACACATATTCCCGTACAGGTAGAAGGAGATCAAATGTTTCACAGTATCTAGGCAAAGAAAATGGGTGAATATTCACTCTGAGGATCCCTGCGAGTCTAGAAAGCTTATTTCGTTGGAGTGACAGGATCGTACCGATCCAGGGTAGTCGAAAATTTTCGCTCGATCTCGTTCGCCGCAGGAGAATCGATAATACAATCGGGTAACCGGTCGAATTATCTGAACCTGCGAGGCAGCAGCTAACCACGATCAACAAGCCTTGCAAACCGAGTTGCCAAGACGGATGGAAGTCGGCGGCAGCGAACACGAAGCGATGAAACTTGAGGATTTCTGCGTCGTCTGTTTGACAGAACCGAGTAATTACCAACCGGTATCAGAACGGACGGGGCCAGGAGCCCCGGTGGGTGTTTGCCGACAGAAGTCAAGTTCGATCGTTCGGTGTTTGCGCGCGACAATTACTCCCGACGCGAGAATGAACCCAAACGTGATCCCGAAAATTTCTGGCGGCACAAGCATCCCGGAGGAAGACTGTGCCGGTAAGTGCCGTCACTAACGGTGCACTATACGTTGCACACCGTTGCCATACTCGTTGCACCGTAACCACCCTACCTACTCACCGCATCGCGCTTGCACCGTGCTCGACGAGAAACCCGAGGAAAGGGTGTACCGTTCAACAACCTCCGCTGTTTTATCGTTCCTGAACCGTGGCCCTCTTTCTCCGCTTTCGCCTTCTTTCTCCACCTTTTCCACCTTTCAACCCTTCCCCCTCTCTCTCTCTCTCACTCTACCTCCAACCACCCTTCTGCCGGCTTTTTTCGTTTCCCTCCCCTCCAGTTCCATTAGTAAATTTCTAACGTTCATTGCTCATTCGCTTGTTTTCTCTCCCCACTTTTACTGCCCGCCCTTTCTTATCGCGCGTTTTATGCCGCGATACTTAACCAGCGACGCCGTAACACCCCTCAACCCATGGAAATCTTTATTTCAACGTAACCAGTATTTGTTGCTACCGGGTCCCTCTGACCTCGACCTACCGTCGGTACTTTTAATTACACCCGGTAGAGAACCTTTGGCGCTGGTTTATGGTAATGGACCTTCGAGGTTGCGATTAGCGGGTGTTCTTCCGCGGTGAAGCGTCTTTTGGTGCTGGCTGAGGAGGTACTTTAGCGTGAAACGTGAAAAACGAGAAATCAATATTTATTCTCGTATCGTCTTCAAGTCATTTTTTCTTAATGTTTCTTACAATTTCTTGAAGTTGTGACTGATAGAACGATCAGCAGACACAAATTAAGGGTTCTTTGAGAAAGAAAGTGTTCCTTTTTACGACCCCGAACGAACAGATTGATCATACTCGAACAGATTTTGCAATAACATCGGAAAACTCCATAACTCGACCTATTTCGTTCTTCTCAAGTGTTCATCGTCGCTATTCATCGCCTCGATAACAACACACTTCGTTCCCGAGTGATTTAATAAAAACGACTGCACGTTAATTGCCAACATTCCCCTCATTGATCGCACGTTTGTTCCCTTCCGTCTGTTAATGTGCTCGTGGTTATCCCGAAGGATGTTCGAGCTTTTGACGTGGATTTACACGTTACGTGTCGACTAGTTGGGATGGGAGTTTTCCTCTCGTAAAAAGGAAACGAAATATAACAAACAAAAAAGAGTGGACTGTATTTTCAATGAGCCGTGACTGAATAGAAGTTGAGACTTAGCGTACAAGCGAGCAGCTAGAGAACGAAGTTTTCCCTAGCGTGCTTGGAACCGAATTGATTGGGAGGATCGAGCCAAGAACCCACGTAAGGGTAGATCCTCCCTCTACTTCTACGATTTTCCTCCCTTCCCTGTATGTCAAGAATATCCCGGATTGGCCAATACGAGGACCAATTGGGGGTGGACGGTTGGAAAGTGGGAGATGGGACCGAGGAACATCCTGATGGCCCCAGGGCCATCCTGATGAACCAAGGGCCATCAACCACCCACTACGGGTCAAGAGTTGCCAGAGCCTGGGAAAACCCAGGGCGTCTGGCAATTGTCAAGTGCGAAACTAAAGAAGGGCAGGATGGGACCTCTGGCAGATTTATGGCATGGGCCTAGAAACTAAATACTAAGCCTTGGGAACGGACAGGATTGGGAAGATTAGCTAAAACGGTGACAAGGCCACTCCGTACCTAATTTCTAAAAATCCCCAAAGTCATAACCAGATGTCCCAAGCTGGCCGCTACACCTTCGTACACGATTAAATCGAAATCACACGATTATCGCATAGACAACAGGTACCGGACAATAGTATTTTATTCGCGTCAGCGTTGAATAGTGGTGCATTACCAGCTGGTTCAAAATATTAATTCGCTGCGGATCGCTGCCAAACGTCGAAGCATATCCGAATTATTTGCGCGGGTCAAATCGTTTAGCCGCGCCTCGAATAATAGATGGGATAATATTTAAAATCGGACTCCGGCTACGAAATTATCCGAGCACTGTGTACCATTCCGATGTCAATAAAAACGTAATCAGAAGCCAAGTGGATCGTCGTGGATAAGTTATTTTCTCCGTTCCCGTCGACACCGCCGGTCCGGAATTCAGGATGGGATTGGTGGCCCGTGGACCTGAAATGTCAAGGGACACGCGGTAAATCTGTCAAATAATTTCCTGTTCGAAGGTGTTTAATTGCGTCGCGTGGGAATAAATTATAGTCGAATTCCTGGCGAAACGATCGGCTAAATGTCTCGGTCCGCGACCCGAGCCGACCCGACCCGACCCGACCCGACACAGCGTAAAAGATGCAGCGAGCTTTCCATTCGGCAGCGTCGCTGCTTGTCCACGAAATTAAATTCTCCTTCTCTTTCACATCGACAAAAGGCTTACGGCTTAAAACCCTCCCCCCCCCCCCTTCCCCCTGCCCCTCTCCCTGCGGAAGTTTAATTAACATTGACTTGGCTTATTTTTAACAAGGTTTCTCCGCGTCTCTTCTTCGACATCGTTCGACTGTAATCGTGAAATTTCATTAGCTTAAAGGGATTCCGAAATAAACTTCCGGTCCGGTCTTCGCGTTTTTCTACACGCGTTACACGATTCTTAAATCTGTCCGGTTATTAGCCCATTACCCGGTAAGACCATGCCCGGGAAAAATTCTACGGTGAAAATCCCGCGGCAACCTACTTCCGCGTCGACTACCTTCTTTTTTCGTGCACTCGCCTACTCTGTAAACTTACCATCGTCCTATCTCGCTCGCCTCGCAAAATGTTATCAAACTGTTTCGCCGAACTTCGCCGTTCCAGCTCCACTGATATGGGCGGCGGAAAAAAAAAGAATATTTGATAGAAAGACATCGATTCGTCCGGCTTCGTACCACGGTGGATTTCGCTTTAATATAGTATGCATCGCAAGACGCGGCCGGCTCTTCTAATTATTCAGTGTCTGGCTTTAAAAGTTACTTTAATATGTTAATCCTTTGTGGACGAGACGTGTTCAAGAAGTTAGCGTGCCTCCGAGTTCCCTATAACTTTGGTCGACGTAGTAAACACGTTTTACCGTCGCGAACTCGTGTGAAATTCTGTATATAAAAGAATTGTTTCGTTCAGAAGTTGAAAGATAAAATCTACGTAAAACAGGGTTAATGTCGAGCATAATTTGACACTCTCGATAAACGGTTCAAGAATATTACGACTGCAGCAATCCTCTATAAATTTAATGTATGTTCATAGCGACTGTTCGAAAATTGAGTGATCCTCAATAATTTAATAAACTGCTTCTTATTTTCTTATTCCATTAGATATTACGATCCACTTAAAACAACTAACGACCATTTATATCGCGCGGAAGACATTTTCACGAAAAATGTTCACCGCTCACCGGAAGTCCTCCGCAGCTGAACGACCGGACATCAACCGCTGTTAATTCGACGAACATAAAAATATTTGCGTGTTCTCAAATGCGGAATCTCGTTGCGCGAAGTTACGTTTTTAATTAAAATTCCCTGCACTAATTACAGCCGTACACATTTCTTTGCAAGAACGTTAAAATAAATCGCGGCATTCGCTTGTAGTCTACTGGCATGCTCGTCGATAAAAGTGGGCCACGTTTACAAGGGAAATGCGATCTTAAACAATAACTCCTTCCGTGAGAAAATGTAATTTTGTATTTCGTTATTTTCAATTAACATAAAAAGATCGGTCTCGTGGGAACGGAATCAGTTTTTAATACAGAAACTGTCTTAATTCAAATACCTGTTATAAATTTAAGTGAATTTCGCCAGAAAAATAATCACGAATAAATACTTGTTGTTTTCTCTCTTTTATTTGTAACTGCTTTAAATAAGTATGCAAAATTTTGTTTCTTTTCGTTAGCTGAAAATTTTAATATCGTTACCAAGCTCGGTGTATCGACATGCGGATTCGATAGTTATTAATTACATTCCAACGAAAGGATTCGCAAAATTTGATCTGTTCTTGGACGATCGGCGAAAGCGTTCCAAATTTGCAATTACTTTTCATATTCCGGTTCGTGACACATCCTCTCCGGTCCCGAAAATCGCGATACAGTTTCGGCCCTAGCGGAATCCAATTCCTGTCATTGTTACGTCGAGACAATAACTGTTTGGACGTATTACACAAGTAGTAAAGCAAATTAGTCACAGACGTGACTGGCGTACATTTAGATCGGATATGTGCTATTGCGTCAATTGGTTTGCAGCCACAGAAATGGCGCCAGTACGATTTCATTAATTACGGGAGCAAATTGAAAGGTAACGAGCGTTGATGAAATACTATGCGTTGTAATAGTTCGACGGAATATTACATGTGCCAGTGTTCCCAGAATGTCTATTATCGATGCATGTTCGCCGTGACAGTTTTAAAATAAATACGGGACATTCACGCGATTATATTAATTCAATTAACACGTACAAGTGAAGCTCGAGGAGCGGAATAACCAAATTGAGGCCTCCTTTAACAGGAACGACGGAAAGTTCTATTTAACGTTTCAGAAATTGTTGCTTTGTATATACACGATGATTAGTTTAAATCTGAATGATTCTTTCAGTTGCGAGGATGTAATTTATAATAATTCTGTTTATACTATTTCGAAGTTTGCCGGGAGCGTATGAAGACGCAAATGCTCTTTGAAGCCAACTGTGCATTATAATGCTTGGACAAATAACTGGCAAGGTAGAGAAAGATATGGCTATTTGCCTGTGGGTTTGTAAGACGACACCCTTCATATTCCTCCTGAGTGGCACTTCCCCTTATCTCTCTTCCGTAACACAGAAGTTTCCGTAAGTTGTTGGCGGAATTATGGTAGAAGTTAATATGAAATTACGGCGAACCATTGAATCAGCTTGACAAGCGTGTGTCCCGCGTGGTTTCGGCTGCCAGCTCAAAAGCCGGTCATGCTGTTTGCTATAATGTCTTCCTAAAATATTATCACAGATACACTTCCCGTTATCCATTCCCTGTCTGACAACCTAGAGAAGAGTTACTGAAATATTGTTAAAAAATTTATAAATATATTTCTGAGTCGATGATGAGAATCAAGAGTTCAATGAAAATACATTTCTTCCCTTAATAATTTCAATAAGACGAGAATTCTTAAATTTGTTTTATTTATTCACAGTTCTGTATTTTGTCCGTTCAGTTTTGTTATAAAACCTGTAGTATATTTACGTCATACAAGAAATTGACAAAAAACTATTGTTAGAGATGTTTATAAAAATATTTAGTTCATAGAACTCGTGAAGGAGCATGGTTGGAAGAAACAATAAAATATTAAAGATACATATAAATATATATGGTACAGATGATGTATGGAATATTTATGTGAAATATCAGCTGGCGAGACAGCCAGGACGTATTTTCGTTTTATTCTAGAGTAAAACGAAAGTTTATAAGAAAACGTTTTTCCCACTGGCCTAGATAAAAACTGCACACTTCCTCGTTTTCGCGACCATTTTTGTAGAAGATGTATTCTGTGCCACCGAGGAAAGTTTGTTTACCTCACGTACATTTGCTGAAAAGATAAAGCAAGTGGATTCACTTCTGAAGATAAAACTATTTAATTAAACCTTCACATTTTTCCTTCCGCCTAATACTTTAAACCGTTTTAACATGTAAAGCACTAAATGTGAATGTCCCGAGAGTATCAAGTTGCAGATACGCATCTGTAATCCCATCTCTCCAAGGGGAATATGTCTAATTAACCTATTGAAAAAATGTGATCATTAGAAATTTCTCCTGGATGAATTAACAGACTTTCTTTTTAAATCGGCTACCCTTTGATCACCTACTAGATGAAATTGTATATTAGCAGAATCTCTGCTAATATTTACCAAGGCAGTTTTTAAGAATTACGTGTAACAACAAAAGTTGCTACAATTCTTAAAATGTATGTACTCTTGAATAACGGTATTTTGTTAAACGCTTGTGTACTATTCAGGAAATTGGGACTTTTGTCTTTTGAAAATTAAATTTGATTACAATTAATATTCAATTTGGGAAAATATTTGGGTATTAACTGGCCTGCAGCGTATACAAATGATTGATGTGCAATTAATTTGCGTGGCAAGAAAAATTCCAATTAGCGGCGAAGGTCTGCATTTGAAGTGCACGTTAAAATGGACATTGCAGAAATGTTTATAATCTATATGAAAAGAGAACATGAAATTATGTATTATCTACTGTGGCATTAAAATTGATATGAAAGAAAACCAAATTTATTGACGATGTCATGTGTACGTAAAAAAAAGGACATGGAATAAACAATTAGGAATGCAGGTAATTTGGTCTCTTTGGTTTGTGTTTTGCAAGCTCGATGAAAATTCACACCGGGCGTTTAAAAATCATATCTTAATGGACCAGACGAACGGGTCAGAACGAACGGAATATTAAAAACACAGAACATGCACACGTTCCCATGATGCATCGGCGCAGCGAAACGGGAAGCAGAGAAGTAGTGTGACGGTAATAAGCCCATAAATTTGCCGCGGAGCCTTTTGTCGGTGATTTATCTATGGATTGCAGGTGTAAAAATAATATTTCGCTCGTTAGCCTGAGCATGTCTCATTTTTATCGGTCCCGGCGGGCGCGCACACAAGATGGCGCGCTGAAGATCCGCCAATTTAATGCCCGGCGCAGCACACCACGATCGGCCCCTGCCATGATTTTAAGCTCCGCTCGATGAAAAATAGTTACGCCGCTCTGCGCAATTACACGAGCTTTTCAAAGGTTCTCGCGACGCCCGGTTAACGAGCAAGACAGAGTAATTATCCCGCAATCGGACGGGCCGATAGTTAAGTCCGCGCGAATTGCGCCCCCGGCCTGATTGCCTATCGGAAAACAATACGGCGTTACAAGTAAACGCATTACCCGGGTCCCGGGATAATCGTCCACTCTTTCTATCATTCAGCGCGTACCCCGTGGATTGCGATAATTCCTTAGCCCCGTCTAGTTTTCGGAAAGTCCACCAATTCCGCTGACACTCGCCCCAAATTCTCCCCGAAGCTCCGCTGATCGATGTGACAGTTCACTGGGGCTGCTACGTAAATTCTGCCCGTTAAACCCTCGAAAGACGAATGATTTTCGCCATTTTATGGCTGCCATAGTTGCGCCCGTTCAAATTCTCGCGGCTTAATTTTTTAACAATATTTTTCAATCTACTTCTTCGAGAGTAAAGTTGATCTTGTTGGATTTAGCACGAGTAGTTAATAATCGATACTGGTTTCTATAAAATTATGAATTAGATCAAAATGGAACATTTCGAAGCTTCTTCTTTTTATTTAACACAGATGGAAGATTATCAACCCTCTTACGTTTTTCTGGCAACAACTCACATATTTTCGGTTCTGGACAATGTAAAATTGTCTATTCTTTTTACGATCGTCCTACAATTTTACGTATTTCTTTAAAATACGAGGTCGTGAATTAGAAACAATTGGTTAAAAATATGTACGCGTTGTGCAATTATATCCAAACAATATAGGAGGGATTATGTACCTGTGGATATTATTGCCAAATTTATGATCCACAGCAAAGGATTCTTTAATAACTTCTTCAACGGCAGTAACAATTCCAGTCGCGAAAATATCCGAAGCAACATTACGTAAACGTTCTTCGGGATATTATTAGAGAGTTCTGGAATAATTGAAGAATTTCTAAAACTGGTGCCACGTAATATCGAGTAGTCTGCGCTCTTGACTTTCTCTGATTAATTAATAACCAAGTCGCAGACCCCGATACGAATCTGATAGTCGATTTCCGGCGATAGGATATTAAATGACGATAATTTCGAAATAGAACGACGAACACCAGGGGGAGGTTGGAAAACTTTTTCTTGAGTTCCACAGCGAGATCAGATAACCGAATACTTTAATACTCCCTCGACCGAAGTTAAAATTCTTATCGGATCAGATATCTCGACGAGTCTCTCTCTCTCTCTCTCTCTCTCTCTCTCTCTCTCTGTGTGTGTCTCTCTCCTTCTTTGAACGGAGGAGAGATAAAGGGAAATCCAATATAAAAAGATGAAACGGCTCTAGAGAGCCCGGTGGATGAAACTTAACATTCAATACCCGTTATTCGCAGACAATTCGCTTTTTGCCGGGCACAAACGTGGATCCTGTCTGGTAGTCGCACGGTGACACGAATGCGATGTATGAAACAGTTTAGACAATACAATTTCGATTCGTATCCGTGGCCTTTTGGGGACGGTCCGATTTGAAAAATGATTGTCAGCTTGGACGCAATGGTTTTCGTGCTGCTCTGGTCCAAAGAAAATCAACGATCGACAACCGTGTCCTGCATTCTCGGAGCCTAAAAATCTATAAATCTCCGAGCTGCATGTCAGTCGACGTCTTATTGAATTTTTGTAAATTTTATACCGTTTGTTAACGATATCGAGAACGTTATATTTCCATGCATACGAGTACTACTTGACATCGATGAAAGGACATTATCCTCCGCTCGAGAATACTGAACTTCTAGAAAATGATGAACAATAAACTCTCGTGGAATCAACGGTACGGAGTTCTTCGATATTTCAATTTTCGAAAGGAAAAGGCCGAGCTCGATGAAATGTTTCCCGTCGAACAATGCAAAAATGTAAGATTGAATAGCAGGGTTACACGTTCCTGCGAATCTCGGCAACGGTATCTCGCGCAACGATACCGGGCGTCCATCGAAATTCGCATTAAGGCGGCGAGAGTCTATCGCACGAAGTTAGTTCCAGGGAAGTTTACAAGTTCGGCAAGCTCTGGAGGCCGGGTAACAGGCTAGCCCGGGACTTTATCTTAACCGTTCCCGTCGAATTCGATAAATCCTTTCGAGGTTTCTTTCTTTCTTTCGACCGAGGGGAGAGCGCGGCGCACCGCTTTTCTCGCCTAATCGATGAACGAACATCGATTATCACTTGTCCAGGCCCCGCGCTGCAACGGGTTTCCCCCGCACATTTTTCTGCTGAGATATCATCCGGAGCCCGTAGAATAAACTCCCAGGCAGAGATTTCAACTCGGCTCTTATTATATTATAGGAGAGCGAAACGGGAGAAAGATTACCATGGGCTTTGACGTCGAATTGGATTAAGCCTGTCTGCGATATTTCGTTTAAGCTCGCGCGACGACGCGCGACGCGCCGGACCGCTTTGTCATTCCGCGCGCGCGCACGCGCTTCTAGCGCGTTTTGTAAATGGAAACCGAGTTGCAAAGTCGATGACGGTGTACGCGTGTCAAGAAACACGACTTTCAGCGGAATCTCATTTCCGTTTACCATGTCTTCGCGTTCATCCGACAAGGACGGGATTAATCGTTCACTGGCTAACCCTCTTATTTAGAACAATATTATTACCAATGTCCGGGAATGCAGTTTGTTCAACTTATATTTTTCCCTTAATACCGTTCTTGCATAGAAGATTCGCCTGTAATCAAGCCGGAGTTTTTATCCTTTTTTGCTCGGAGTTATTTTAACTGAAAAACTAAACATTTATACCGACCACATAATACCTCATACAATATTTAAATGTTTAGTAATAATGTAAACGAAATATTGAAGTTGCGCGGTTCTGGCGACTGACTCAAACGAAATCTGAGGTTCTCGCCGAGCGTCGCATTTGAAATACACAGGACACGCTGGAAACCTAAGAGTCACATCCGTCTATAAGTCATAAGCCTATGACTACTAACCGACAGTGACAAGAAGACTGAGAAAATGTTTTTCTCCGATACAATGTTGCACGTAGAAACTGTGGCGTAGTTCCACTGACTCCAAACCGTAAGGTTCCCACTGACTCGTAACGAGAATTCACTGTATAGCAATTTTTAGTGGCGTCTGAGAGTCGCAATTCGAATGCTTACGTAGCGTTTACATATGATGCTTCATGACGAAAGTTAAAAATAATTGGCGCCCGAAAGCTCTGACGTCTCTGAGACGTAATTTTACGGCAACGTGTTAATGCTATTAATTTATCATTTGGTAAAAGAACATCGATACATCACTTTCAACTTATTAAAACAATTGAAGGAAAAGGGGAAATGTATATTTGATTCCCGTCTCTTACAATTTCTACAGAAAGATTTAATCTCGCATGAGGATCTGCAGTCTTCGAGATCAGTAACTATGAATAATGATTCGGCTAACTACGTATTTATACCTGAACGAAGGATAAACGTATTCCTTCATCAAGGAGGAAACGCCATCAATTCTGATTACGATACAAACGTCTTCTTGCAGAAGCTTCACCGTCTATTCACGAGTTGTAAACGCACGACTTAATTTTCACAAATTTCGAAACAGAGGGGGAGGATTCAGAACCAGACCGAGACAGTTAAACGCATCCATCCCCAATACATCTTATCGTTCCCAGGATTACAAGATTCATACTATGGATCCCCATTCACGCAGGATACACGGTGCGCACCGGCCGAACTTCGCGCTGGCACTTCACGCAGGATCCTCTTCGAGCAGTAATTAACTACAGGGCGTACGAGTCCGTGGGGGAGGGAGGGGGGGGGGGGACAGTGAATTATCGTTGCGTAACGTCAATTATCCTTAAGAGGATTAACGTCGACCGAGTCGCTAAGGAAGCCATGACAAACAGAGGAGGTCGGGGTTTCTCGCAAGCGCGTACGACACGACGATAGGTTCCTGAAATCGGCATCGGTTTGGTGCGTTCGATCTTGTTGCCGGCCGATCCAGCGCATGCAGGTCGGTGCCGTTGCATGGAGCGGTTGCAACCGTGGATCAGCTGATTCCCCGAGAGGGTTCGGAGCCGGGGTTTAGATAGCTGTTTGCTGCCCCGTTCAACCCTTAACATTCGCGCTTGGTTCCTCGACCCTGTATATTCAGAGAAGAGCCATTCCCGTCGTGCAGTCCTGCCGTGGCATGGACGGCATTCAGCCGAAATTTACCGTCCGGCAGATTGCGGGAAACAAACGGTTCCCGCGCTCACTTTCCGGGACTACTTGGACCGGTTTCGGGAACGAACTAACGGCCCCCACGGCTTTCGCTAGGGAACCGTCATTGCTGGTGCAGCCGCGCGGCAGCAAAATACACTTAGCTTCTGAGAAATTGCAAGACGAATTGCTCTATTTAGAAGACGGAATTGTTTAATGGAACAGGAATAACGTTGCGGTCGCCCGGTAGGTATCGCTTTACCGGCGAAATTAAGGGCAACGGGGTAACGGCACCGGGATCGACTCCGTTCGCAAATTAGCTTCCGCGGATATTTTTTCTCTCCCTCTCTGGTTTCGTAAAACCGCGATCGAATAATTCAGTTCGTCGACGAGGTCCGACAGCATTTAATACTTTGACGATGGCAAACCGGAAAATCTACCAGGTCTATTTGATCCCGACAGGGATCGTTCTGTACGGTTACAGATAATTAATTTAAAATATATCGGCATCGTCCGGCGCAACGGCCGTATTGGAAAATATTCAGAGTGCGGCGGTTAATTCTCTATTACGGAAACGATAAATTTTCGTTGAAGTAGAGCGTAAGTAACGCGCGGGGAAAAAATGTATCTTGAAATAAACATGAGCTTCTGCGTTCTCTTCCGTGTAATGGGCTTTAACCGAATTAGTTCGCCCGCGTTTAACAGACTCTACGTAACGTTTACCTTGTATTCCGTTGCCGCGTGTTTATGCATTTTAATATTTCAGAACGGACGGTTCGGAACGTTGCAGCGGGCCGGTCAGCGTGTACAGCTCAAAGCGAGCATGAGACACGGTGCAAAATCGACTAATTGGGGCATCAATCGCGGAATCACGATCAAACGATGAAACGCAACGGGCGGAGACCAGCCCGATGCGTAAAAGCCCAATGCAATTTTCCTGCGTTTCGTTGTTAGGAGCTACGGTTTCGATGGCTATAATTGGATGAAAAACGGGCCGCTGGCTCTCTTAGAGCGAAAAAGCTCGGTCGGCTGATCTGGCGGCCAAAGTAAACGGAATCTCATGTTACGGAAACTCGCAAGCTCAATATTACCTTTATACCGCGGCGGCCGGAGCCCATTATCATCGTGTTCCCGCGGCCATTCCACGGAGAGTTCCGTGTTTATCCGTTGCATTTCGACGTTGTTTATCGAAACAACCGGTCGCGTTTCTTGATCTGGCCCGACCCGAGCAGCCCGAGTTTCGTCGGGAGTGCTCGCCCCGCCCACCGCGTCTTTGAGCACTGAGAAAACTGGCGGGGCTCTTCCGGTGGACTCTTATTACTCAATCTGTTCCGGAGATAGGCGAAACGAGTGCTTTCTCCGGTGACTTCCGGGTGGGGTTAGACTGTCGTGCACGAGGAAAGTTGGCCGCTCGTTTCGCGACATGAAAGCCCGGAATATATGCGCGCGGGGACATGGGATCGTTGAAAAGTGAACGCGAGCCATGCCGGGAGTTTACATATCATGCGACGACGACAGGAGATTGTTATTGTCAACTCTTCGAGGAATCGTGCCGTGGCGTGCACGTAGGCGAAACAGTTTTGTAGCGATACATCTGCATAGAATGCGGGGGAAGCATTCCCTGCTACGTAATTTCTGATTGGCCACGGGAAATCGAATTATACGCTGGCGTTATTAGACGGGGAATGTTTAAATATGTATGGATGTCGTCGGGAATCAATTACGATGACGTGTGCCTGACTTGTGTCGACTGTCAATGATTTTATCGAGTCGAAGATTATATTTAAAGATGAGCAAAATTTACGACTTGTTTTCTCTCGAGTGAAAGAATACTTGAATAAGAAATAAAAGACCGTGCCAAAATATTCTTATTATTTATTTAATGTTGCTTCAACATCAAGGGTCATTAGCAACACGGTACATTTTCTTACAATATTTTATACATATCTGTATCCTTGATATGCTGGGCAAGACCGGCGATATACTCCTTAGAACTTAACAGAATGGGTAAGGATCCGGGCAACTTAGTATTAAAAAATATTCTTATATATTAGCTAATAATAATATATTCTTGCCGATACAAAAGATTTTGATAACGATTTAGGGAGACTGGTTCAACTATTAAGAATTGTGACCGTTAACAAAAATGTAAAATGTTAGGTAAATATTCGTTTAAAAATTATAACTAGTTAATAAGACTGTTTTAGGTAGTTTGTGATTTGTGTATTCTTCTGAATACTGCTTTCCAGAAGCTAGGTTCTAGTATGTATAAAAAGGAGTATTTAAACGTCCGCATTCCGGTTACGATAGTAAAAATAATGGTTATCGACGAATTTGGCCGTCACAAATGCCCAGCCATCTCCAACGGAGCAGTGCTCGTAACAGTTTTCAGGGCAAGTTCCGAAAAAAGAAGGGAAAGAGGCGGAAAGTAGTAGAATAAAACGAAGTAGCTGAAATGGAAGACACAAGAAAGAACGTGCGGGAAAACTCGGAGAAAGTGGTAGGATAGTAAAGAGTGTAAGTGCCGGGTTTCGTGAGTGCCTGGTCACCGTGTGTACGAAAATTGACCATCCTCCCACGGAGTCGTGAGAACCATACGTGAACAGCAGAATGGGCAGAGTGGAAAAATAGAAAAAACAAATATATAAAAATATAAATTACAAAATGCGAGGGCGGTAACCGAAGCCAATAGCCGTCGCCACTGTATTCTCATTTCTTAAAAGACTTACGATAAGTCATTGTTAGCGATCGACCAATTCCGCGGTAGACCCCGATAGCCTCATAAAATTGGGACTGAAAATGCATGCGCGCAATTAACCTGG
This sequence comes from Halictus quadricinctus, assembly GCA_028454245.1. Taxonomy (NCBI): domain Eukaryota; kingdom Metazoa; phylum Arthropoda; class Insecta; order Hymenoptera; family Halictidae; genus Halictus; species Halictus quadricinctus. The sequence goes on from CM052119.1 coordinate 13,579,919, forward strand.
CAATCAATCAGCGCGTATGACCCTCCCACTTCCTGTTACCGTTCCAACAAGAGTAAAATCTTACGTTCCTTTTGTCTTTTCTTTTTCCTCGTTCGTATGCACTTTGTCCTCGGAGCTTTTTCAGCCTCTGCGTATCGGAGAGCTACCGTCGAGTGAATTTATTATACTTACTAAAAAATCTATGCTTTGTCACATTTCACCGATTCCCTCATTGACCGAGCTTTCTTCTGAAACTTGAACTTTTCCTTGACGATGAATTAATTTTCAAGATAAAATATCGAATTTGCGACTCGTGATCTTAACTTTCCGAGAACGATTTTATATTAAAGTTTACACTAAAAGATTTTAAATTAATTTTCCCAACTAATATACCGGGATTCTACCGTACTTAAACCCCTCGTGAGATTTACCCAATTTCCAGCGTGCACAGTTTTGTGTGCATCGCGTCGCGGTGAAATAATTGTAACGATCAGCTGATGTTTATTCGGGAGACTGGCTCGGCGAGGAATCAGCTTTGCGGCCTGGTCCGTTTTGCGATTGAATCAAGGCAGCCCTCCAATCATTTTTCAATTACTAACACCTGCTTGGATGAAAGCTATTGAATACAACAACCGGCCGCCGTGCCGTCGCGCCGCCAGAAATAAAACCAGCCACCGGGCGAAATATTGATTCGAATGCTGATTTCGCGAGCTCCGCGGCTTATGAACTCACATACACGGGGATCCGTGAAAGATAAATCTGCCGGGCGCGAAATCAAAATGTAGTGACGATGGCGGCGGCTGTGTGGGGAGGTCACGTTTTATCCGACCTCAACGAGACACATCGTCGTCTATTATCCGGCATTATATTTCACGTTATTCGACGAGACGCAATTCCACTGGATTTACTCTTCGTCGTCCTTGCGGCCGCAACCGGGGAAAAAAAAACGATTCTGACCTCCACGATTGGTCCCAATCGGATTGTCGACGCGCTGTTGGAGACTCGTGACTGAAAATTGGCCCGTCGCCAAATATTTCGGACGAAAGACATTTCCGGCCGGCTTTCTTCCTTTTTTTTTCCTTTACCGCCGTATATCTATAATTGAATCTGAACTATGAATGAGTCCCTCCGAACACAAGCTACACGAGCCGCCGGAGAAAGTTGCGAATCGATGGAAATAGATTTAATTTGGCAGACTTAAGATAATTGCTTCAAGAGATCGACATGGCGAGACTCTGAAAAATCTATCTTTTGAGAATTATTCTTGAGCCATACAAAGGTCGTCGAAATTTCTCGATGACAGGTTTAAATGTACGCACTTGGGACAATATTTAACAATTTTGTTAGCCGTCTATGATTTTCTTTTACTGTGGAAAAAATTACTTTTTAGAGACCGTCATTGTGTTGTTTCTCCTTTAGAGGGCGAAAAATGCTTCCTTTGAGAATTATTTTCGAGCCATATGAAGGTCGTCGAAATTTCTCGATGACAGGTTTAAATGTACGCACTTGGGACAATATTTAACAATTTTGTTAGCCGTCTATGATTTTCTTTTACTGTGGAAAAAATTACTTTTTAGAGACCGTCATTGTGTTGTTTCTCCTTTAGAGGGCGAAAAATGCTTCCTTTGAGAATTATTTTCGAGCCATATGAAGGTCGTCGAAATTTCTCGATGACAGGTTTAAATGTACGCACTTTGGACAATATTTAACAATTTTGTTAGCCGTCTGTGATTTTCTTTTACTGTGGAAAAAATTGCTTTTTAGAGACCGTCATTGTGTTGTTTCTCCTTTAGAGAGCGACACAGTGATACTCGGAAAAATGCTTCCTTTGAGAATTATTTTCGAGCCATATGAAGATCGTCGAAATTTCTCGATGACAGGTTTAAATGTACGCACTTTGGACAATATTTAACAATTTTGTTAACCGTCTATGATTTTCTTTTACTGTGGGAAAAATTACTTTTTAGAAACCGTCATTGTGTTGTTTCTCCTTTAGAGGGCGACACAGGGATGCTCGGAAAAATGCTTCCTTTGAGAATTATTTTCGATAAAAAATGGCTTTTTGCTTTAGAATCATTGTGTGGGAACACGGTGTGGAAGTGCTGAAACAATTAGTTGAAAAAGCGCCTCTTGAACGAGGCTGAGCAAAGTTTTGATTGACAGTGCGCGGACAAAGTGACAAAAGAATAAATGGCCAAGGCGGCGCGACCTAAACATTAAATTGTCACTTTACGCCGCGGCCATAAGATGATTGTCGCGAATTTATCATTATTACAGCTGTCCGTCATAATGATCAGTAGTTTAGTTGATTCGCCTGTTATGTATGTCGTTGCATAAGGGCACGCGCGTCAGCTGTTTATGTTCGTGGATAGGAAAGGCACATATTACTGTCAGGCTGACCGTTTTGATAGCTAGACCTGTTTCTTTTTTGAATATCCTTTCTCGTTCTGTATTTCATAGAGGATGGAAATTCGCGGAGGGAAAAGGACGCCTCAAATGTGATTCACTGCAGGCATCCTTTGTAATGCGCTTAGACTCTGATGCATAAGTGATCTGAAGAATCAATTACGAGCGGAATATGTCACGCAGCCCCGTTAACTCATGTTTATTGTACATTTACATGCGCTTCCTGCACGGCCGCAAAATATAAGACTCAGGAAAGTCCTGGATTCTCGTGCATACATGGTCTGAATTCGGTACGCGGCGCGACATCAAAGGTAAAAGTACTCCTGGCTAATAAATAATTAAATACGCAAGTCGTATGGCGTTTCACGTGGAAGACATCTTCTTAAAATATGCAACGTTTCCCCGGCAGACTTGAGGGACGTGCCGAGTCATGCAACATTCCTATGTTGCCGGATAAAGAGAAGTCACCGGTGGGGGACATAGAAAAAAATTGCTTGGCGTCGTTCGCGAAATTTTTCGGCGTCGACCGATTAACTTCAAACGTCCCGCTCCTACTTCTGACCGTCGACAGACCGAAGAATGCTCACCGTTGGGTAATTAAAATATACAGTTTATGCGAATAAACGGGCAATATTCACAAATAAATTACATCGTTGAGCGTTGAGCTGTGCTTAATGTAAAAATTTGCACATTTCAGAATGCTCTAACACTTCTCTAACCTTCAGATTTCAACTATGAAATATAAAACTTTTTTATACAAAGATGAAATACAGTCACATAAAAATTTTCGATGACGAAAGAGAATCTGAATACAGTTTCGTAAACTGAAACTTTTTGATACGGTCGACAATTTAATGGAGGATTTATCTGGAATAAAGGCGTATCTGGTAACATCGCGTTTCAAAAATTGTAATTTGTTTTTTAATAACTTCAGCAAAATGCAAATGGTACATCGATATTCCGAAACCATTTTATTGTGTTACATTTCATATCGTTTCCGTTGTAAATACAGGAAATTCGCAGTCTTTAATTTCACATGGGATAAAATGACATGAAAAATATCGATAAATTGAATTCCAGTCAAAATGATCATTATTACAAATTCCACTAAAATATATTTAACATATGAATATGTATTTATTTTAAAATATTCAAATGAAAATTGATAAAAATTCTTTCTTGACATTTCATGACACTAGAAGTCTGCATTATTGCAGTGCAGCATTAATGATTTAGAGGTATATAGAATAAAGTTTTTAGATCATAAAGTTGTAATAATCGGAAGAAAGAGGCGTCTGGAGAACATTTCTTGATCCCGTAAAATTGCAAACAATAAAGTGCGGATCCGTTGTTGTAAATCTTTTCCGCGAATATCATAATTACGGAGTGCGGCAGAATTTTCCTCGTAATTGTTTTGCTCCTTCGTTTCGGGGTACGTCTGTGTTTATAATTACTGTTGTTACTGCAGTTACGAAAATAAATATGCAGTGCGCAAGTACTTTTTCATGTAAAACTTGCCGAGCGGAGGTCCGAGCGGTGTAGAATTTAGGATAAGCGCAAGACCAGCATAATTATTATCATTAAGAACGCGAGATCGGCTGATAAGGCACCGCTCGGAGCGTTAACGACCGCCGCTTTAATGACCGTGTGTGCTGTTCTTGGTTGCATGCGTCCCGATAATTCTTATTTATTAAAACATACATGAAACACTCGGATTACAGTGGTACTCGCTTTCCGTCATTCCGTGCTAATGACACGTGCGAGTACAGACCATTGAATTTACTCCGTGCTATCGTGTTACCGCGTAACATAATTTTCAAAAATTAGCCGATGCATCATCTGATATTTCGCATGAAAAATTTGCCACCCTCTGAGAGTTTCCCATATTTCCCAACAATTTCTAATCTTTTTAACAAGTGCACTACATTGTCAAACAAACTGTAAAGTTTTATGCAAGTTCGTGGGTTCACAGATCAATCTTTAAAGCTAATTAAAATCAAATAAAAAACCTACACAATCTAATTAAATAGTTATTCTTAGTGTTCTGTGCTTCTAGTATTAATTATCTCATTAGATCGCAACTGATGTAAAGCCGCGGCAGCTGTTTGCAGCTTGGCTTTCTGGAGCTGTAGAAATTCAAAAATTTTCCGTACTGTATCTCGTTGAGCACGAGGTTTACGAGCGAAGCGCCATCATCTCGTTGCGCGGGACTAATTAGACCCATTTCGAAGGGTCTCCGATACGATGCAGATAGAAGAATGGTCTGAGAGTGTCATTGCATTTCCACGAATCGCCGAGCTTGTTAAAAGCGCAATGTTCGTACGATCAGGCAGGGGCCGGAGCCGAGGAATTAACGAAACAGGCTGCGTCCGTCGCGAAACTCAATTACACGTCATTAGACGCGTCCCCGGCACTCGGATATAAATTATGTCCTCGGAGTATGCAAGATCAGAGGATAAGACGACGCCGGTAGCATTAATGACCGGTGCATTAACGGCCGCACGTGGTTTCCCGGTTGCAAAGGCCGCGAAAGTCCCTTCTTATTAAAAGACGAATTAAAAGCTGCTCCATTAAAACCGCTCCCCGCAGGACGTATTGCATTATTCATGCCGGAGATCGTGTCTTTGTGACCGATCGCCCGACGTACCGAGACAATTTAATTATCCACCGCGAAACGTTCCCGCGTTTAATTAAAGGGAAACGCGTGTACCGCGTTCCTTGGCCACGCGCGAACTCGCCGCAGAAAAGTGTGTCGGTTCCTCGCGAAACTGCACGATGGATGCAACGCGTTCCGATGTGTCGCGCACTGTCACCTCGTTTTTAATTGCTGCTACCGATTCTAATATAATTTCCTATTAACGCTACGATTGCTATTTTGTTACACGATTATTCAAAGCGTTCAACTTCTTTTACGGCAAATTTTCCGTAGATACAGCTACCATCGATCTTATCCGGTACGTGCGCATTATTTTAATTTATTATAATGATATCATCATGTTCGCCAACATCTGAATATTATTTTCTAAATATTAACGATATTAAATTAATAATCTTGGAATATTTTCATTTTATTCGTACGAAACTGATCCGATTTCCACATATAATATTTGAATCTTTAGTGATCAATTGAATATAAATTTTGTAACGTAACAAATATTTTGTAATACTTTTTGTAATTTCTTTGAAATAATGCCACAACCATTTTTAGTGACGCTTCAGTGCAAAGGGTTAAGACTGTTTTTAATTTAAGTAAAAACAAGTAATAGAGAGAAGCAAGTAGACATTATTTATGACACTCCCTATAAAGATTAATTTTTGAAGATACCATTTGGAAGAACTTACATGTAACAACGCCAAGAAATGTAGAAATTTTGTGTGGTACAGCGTGGGTACCCTAAAAATGGAGTTGCATAGCAAAGATGGCTGGCAGTCCGATTAATATTTTATAGCTAAAAATTAAAATATTAAATATAAACCATATTAAGCACAGAACCCGAGGGTTCGTTGAATATTCAAAGCGATTCCACACCGCAGTGTGGTTCAGTGACGCGATTAACGTTCGAAACCCGGCCGGTAGATAAGTCGGCCACTTTATTTGAACGGTTCAGTGGACGCATCGGGTCGGGCGGCGGCTGTTTTAAAAATTCCGACACCCCATTAATGAATAATAATCATAACGCACGATAGTATCGCGGCCAGTGGCGGAATTATCTTGCGCGCTGTTGCGCGTTCCCGTGCAGAGAGTGGAACAATAAACGTTCTCCGCCCGTTGCCGAATTAAGCGGAACTTTTTCGCAACAATGCGGCGGCGCGATAATTTCCTCGAGACAATATTCCGACGGAGCAGCGTCCCCCGGTATTCCCCCCTCCCCCCACCAGCTACTTAAGTGTCCCGAAGTTTAGAAAGAGCCTGGGCACCGTCCGACGGCGACGGGTAATAAAAATGCGGCTAATCGCATTTGGCAGGCGGCGGCGCTCCGATAAAAACAAAACGGAGTATAAAGTTAATTAGAAAATTTCGTTTTACCCGCGCGCCCGATTCGACGGGCTTTTAATCATCTCCCGACAATACGCGCAATATGCTTCGAAAAAACGTTGACCAGCTTCGAGCGCTTTTCCCTCGAGTGAATAGAGGACCCGTTTCGCGAAAACTTCCGGCCCGCGCGGACATTTTTGTTTTCGGTTGACCATACGGGCGAACGGGCGCGCGCTCGCTTCCACGATCGAAACTTTTTAATGACCCGCAACGATCGCGATTTGCATAATAAAATTGTATCGCTCGGGAACGCGGAAGCAATCAGAATTTTTCGGGATTTTCACAGATAAGGGAAAAATTTTCAATAGATTCTCCTGTTTGAAAAGGGCAAAGTGTTTCGGTGACCCGGGGTTTTCGTGCTCGATGTAAATACGGTCAAGTGCCGAAGAAGCGAGCGAACGGTTCATTTTTTTGAACAATGGAATTCTATTCACCTTTATTTCGATTCAAAATTATAGAAAATTGTATTTCGATAAACCTTTTGCGCAAGCTCTCGAGGACTTTTGTGTAATAGAAAATTTTCATTTCTAGAAAATAGATTGATGAGAAATTCAGTATGATTATATATGGAATTGCATTCGTGTGCAGAACTGTGTCAAAGTTATTGTGTTTTGAAGAATGCATTGGCGGTACAAAGAGAGAGCTTTTTTCATTGGAGTTGGGTGGAAAATTTTCTTTCTTTACAAATCTGGAAAAACATTGCAACAATTTCAGGATATTGTTATATTATTTTCGACTTTTTACGCTAATTAGACGAGAGACTTGGATAATTTTTATTCTGCAGAGAGTAGTCTAGTAAAAAGTTATGAACATATGTTTCATCCGAAAGCTGAAATTGGTTAGTCACGGACAAGGTCACCCGACCACCAAACATCACGAATTAACACTCCACGCGAGACGAGATTGTTTTCCCGGCCACTCAAAGGATGAACGCGCGCGACTTGAAAATTTTCCTGACCGGCAGAGAACTGGTTAATTAATTTCACCTCGGTTGCCGCGCGACTGTAAGCTTGAATTCTGCCTACATCAAACGGACAACGTTCTTCCCTGTCCAGAAATGATTCCAGAAATAATTGACCGCAACGACCTTCGTCGTGACAAATTTAACCGCAAGTTTAAATCGCCGGCATTCTCGACAGAGAAACTCGAGCGTGATTCTCCGTCGCGACGGTTCGATTCGCGCGTCGGATAAAGGAATTCCGGGAAAAATGATGAGCACTAATCCGCAGCGGGAAGGAGAAATCTCTCTGCAGCGGTAACCAAAAATGAAAGAACTGACAGGCACATTTTCGGAGACCGGTTCGAGGCCCAACTTCCTCGCGCGCGGCGCGGAATTTCGATCGGGACGGTTACAAACTACTGGCTGTCGGGCCGGGGTAAAAAGCGTCACGGCCGGCCTATGCAGCTGCATTACATTTCGGACGAATTCACGCGGCAGAAAATACGTTTTGGAAATTCCAACAGCATGCCGGTGGCCTTTGCAGCACGCGTCATTCGGATTTAGGCGCACGCGTGATCGCTGTATCTCCGCAACCGCCTCGTCAAGCAAAACTTCGCTAAACAAAATGTTCACCGGTAAACATTTCATTCCGCGTGGAAGCAACAAACCGCGAGCGTTCCGTAACGACACCGGCGATGACTGCGAATTAGAATGTCCAATGGAAACGGGAAAAATAAAGGGCTATCGCTGCGGGACAGTAAATCGTTGATCGCTCGAGCGATAATTGTATCGTGGAAGCTTGTCGGAGCAGCTGCAATCGATTTCTGCCGGATGATAATTAATCTCACATAGCCAATATTTAACCTTTGTTCCGCTCGTTCCTCGGGCTCTGTCCAATTAATCGTTCGTTCCGTTCCGTTCGTCTGGTAACGAGACTTCGCGTCGCCTTTCTGAAATGATATAAAAAGTAAAAGGAACGGTCGAGGCGGAACGTTGTCGTCGCGTCGCGTCGCGTCTCGTCTCGTCGGCAGAACCGATGGGGAGGAACAGAGAAAGGGAAGAATTAAAAACCGTTTCAAAGTTAGTGCCTCGTCCCCAGCAATTCCGATCCGAAGTGTTTTCCCGGTAAAGGAAAACTTCCCAGCCCGTTTACCGGCGCGACACGAACGAATCGGGCTCGTACGAGCAAGAGAGAGAGAGAGAGAGAGAGAGAGAGAGAGAGAGAGAGAGAGAGGGTTGGAAGGGGACAGTGAGGAAACGGAGAAGGAAGAAAAAAGCGACCGGAGAAGAAAGGAAGGAGAGGAACGAAGCACAGCGGAAACGCTCTGGGAATCTATGCGATAGCGAGACAAATGTTGCCTTGATCAAAGGGAATTCGAAACGGTTCCACGTGAAAGCGGCGCGCGAAGATTGCAGAGAAAAGGGCGAAGCAACGGATCTGCCGTCTGATCCACCACGGAGTTCGACTACTATGCCGTACCTCACGAGACGTATTCCACTTCGACATGGCATGCCGCAAATCCGTAAAGCTCAAATCCCACGGAGTCCCTGTGGATTTGCCCGGGAGGAAGGAGAGAGCCTCGCTCGCCTCGCAACGATGAAAAAAGGAAAGGGAACACGATCGGCCGGGTCTCCCTCCGATTGGGAGTGAGTCGGCTAGGGATAGGGTAAAAGATAGAGAGAGAGAGAAAGAGAGAAGGGCGGGTAGACTATGGTGGAAGGGACGAAAGAGAAAAGGAATTTCGAGGCTCAGACGTCGCGATTGGAAGTACAATTTGGCGGGGGAAGGGGGGGGGGCGAAGCTGCTACCCCCCTCGCCGTCGCTCGCCGATCGATACTATGAATATTCGATATCTCCGACAACGCACAAAGTACCTGTCAAAACAGCAATCTCGAGCGTTAATGTCGTTGCAAGGGCAGCGTTTGCCGTGCAAATACCGGGGCCTGTCCCGCGAGCCTCTTATTTGTGCAACATCGGTATCGAGCTCGATATGATTAATATTTCGGTATTGATCTGTTGCGTGGATGCTCGGTGCTATCGTTCCGACCATTTCCGCGAAACTTAACGCAAACTCGACCGTTCAATTATCGCTGTTTGACGCGGCCGCGGTGAGCTCGAATTGCACCACCCTACGTGCTTGTGTAGTTACGTTGCTCTTCCCGCTTGGCGACGACCTTCCGTTTGTGTACACCAGTCCCGTTCACCTATCGCCCGTGCGGGCAGAGAATTCGGTGCCACGGGCGTAAGCGAATCGGCGGGCAACGAACCTCGCCTACTCGGGCAACGTTGCACCCGTTCGTCACACGTATCGTCGTTGTTGAAAGCAGCGACGGCGATCGACAACAGATTATCCCGAAACTGAAGGTCAGGCAACGACAACGCGTGTGAGTAGGAAGCTTGGGGGAATGACCGTAGCAAGAAATACAGTGAACTCTCGATATATGTTAGCAGCACGGGTCTTGCCAGCGTCGTGTATCGTGAATGACATTATTTGTCCCGCTGACGTTACATTGCCCTCAGCAATGCCCTTACAGCGTCTGAGGTATTTAACGGAAACGATGATTCTTCGCGTCATTTCATTCTGAAGTGAACTTAATTGTAGGTAAGGCACAAACTTCAATATTAAGAACCTAATAATAATTGGTAATAATACGAATAAAAAATGGAATAAGTAAAATTCAAGCGGCGATCAACTTGACAAATAAATATTTTGTAAATATTTAAGGTGAACTATATGACGCTGCAAGTGAAATAGGAATGATTAGTGTTCGAATAACTAGGATAGAGACTGCTCACTGTCAGACAACTAGAATACAAGCCATCCCCTGTAAAATTGCAAGTAGAAGAGATTCGACAAGTTGGCGGAGGATGACGAATAAGCAGACGAACAGTATAAGCACCGTGTATTATTCAGAACGTGAACTTAGGACAGTCTATAAACAGATAACTAGAATAAAGGTATGGCCAGGCAGACGGAATAGGAACTACCTCATAATCAGACAATCGGAAAGGAAGCCGTCTACAATAACAAAGCAAGTGGAATGGGGTCGCTGTATAGTCAGACAAGTTGATTGAGGTCGGTGCGTCACCAGACAAATAGAATACGAATGGTCTGTCATTGGACAAGTCGAATCAGAACAGTCTATGATTGAGCAAATACCAGTGAAGCAAGACTATAGTCAGACAGATGGAATAGAGTGTGTTTGTGGCCAGACAAGTAGAGCAAGGAATAGGGGCCAGTAAATATTCTAAATGAATCGAGTAATGGGTAACATTCGTCATATTTTCAAAATTGTGTCTTGTAGCATTAGTATAATTGTTCATTCTTCCCCCAAACTATAGCTTCATATCGCACAAAATTGTCTGGATAATTTCTAGTCTTAGGTGTCCGAAGACCATAGTAGCCTATAATAACCTTTTTCAATGGGTCAATATGCGTAGGCAGCGTTTCCCTACGGGAGCCACGGTGGCCAAGGGTTAAAACACTAATTGCTTACGAGACGATGAGCGAGCAAAACTGGCGGACCAGGGTTAAGCATCGAACCTATGCTTCGCTCCGCGGCGCAGCCTGTTAATAGTCGCAGCCAGAGAGAACAGCTATCAGCTCTTCCTTAGTGTATCGTTTAAATTAATGTTTGTGTATACCTACCCAGTTCTCCCAACTTCGGCGAGTACTTGAACCGAAACAAGATTTCTATTTGACTTTGCACTGTATTCTGTGTGATGTGTGCCCGTGTTACTAATGTTTATAGAGTGGATATACGCGAGATATGTGAGGGCACGCGCGCGCGTATCGTCCCTTCACAAACCGCCGGTAAATACACGGGAACGCGATGTTTTAATATCGCGGGGTTTACATTTAAATCCCGCGGCGTGGATGCACTTTAATATAGAAGACGTAAGTAGCGCGCACGGATCATAAAATGGAGCCCGGTTTAAACGTCGTCGCTGGTGCAACGCGCGTCGCGAATTTTCGTTCAGGGCGCGTCGTCGCGGCCCTGAGGCCCCCTGTTCGATCCGATTACAGCGGGAATGAAATTTTTATGAAAAAAATCGCGTCGATCAACGGTAACGCGTTACGAACTATGGACGAGCAACGAATGAAATTTCGCACGCCCCCTGCCGCGCTTTCGCCCGGGCGTCGACGCAACGAATTTTTCATCGCGGATTACTCGTGACAGGCTAACGAAGTTAGCAGTGCAATTCATCGGCCGATGGCAAAGCGATCAAACCCACGCAAGAAGCGAGAACGAACGTTGAAGACGCGAAATTCGGTCCGCGGCGCGACGATGTCTCCCAATTAGCTGGCTCGACGGACGCTCCAAATATGCACATTTTCAGGTTCAATCTCGAAAATTGTCGTCACCGACACACGTCCCGATACTCGCCGGGCTAGGTCGTTCCGAAAATTCTTCGTTATTGGATCGAGCAATCACGATTTGGCAGTCGCGCGCAGTCTGTTAAACGGATCTCGGAAAAGGACTGAATCTCTCGCTTTATAACCGGCGTAAAATCGTGTAATTTCGTCGCGTTTATCGTTACAGTTGCTTCTGTCGTGACTTTTATAGTTACAGCTGTAATTCGTTCTTGTTGCCGCAACAAATCATCATTTGTCTGTATGAAGTCTGGAAATACACAGAGTCGCGTGGGATTATTAAGTTGTGCCAAAAATACGTTTTCTTAACCCAGTTTTTTTTAAGAGAGCGAACTGCGTGGCTCGGTAAAAGGAAACTTTGGAAACAATAAAACGTTAATGAACAGATGATCACGTTGCTTTTACATGTTCGAAGCTATTTTGATTCCAAAATGAAACATTTCTTCCGACCTAGAATATTTCTAGTGGAATTTACTCGTTTAGTAATTGATTAAAGACAAACAAATTTAATAACGTGAAAAATATTTTGAATAATGATATGATAGTGCTAAATATTAGGGGTACCCATAAGTAATCAATTATTTGCAAAGAATTTATTTTGCCTTTAGTTCTGTACCGATCGTTGAAGAGGAAAAACGTATTCGTAAACGGGGATTAAAAATTTGCAGGGAAGATATCAAACTGTCCTCGATAATGATGGAGATTAAATAATAAATTAAGAAATAAAAATCTGAATTTACTACAAAGTTTCTTTTAGATTTCAGAATAATTGATTTCCTTATGGGTACCCCTAATATAATTGTGATAGAAACTTTTGGGACAACCCAATGCTTTATCGCACAGTAGCGAGATGTAAGTATGAATATTCAAGACGATGTAAAACACCCAGGCAGTGCATCCAGAGGTTAATGACAGTTCTTTTGAACTTTGGAAGAAGCGACTGACATTGATTCGGAGCTGGTGAATTTGGTGTGTGGGACGGGAAGGAGGAGGACATCTTCATAAGCCTTAAATGAATCTTCCGTGGCGGGTTGTAGGTCTCGCGAGCTCGCTTACTTTACGCGGTCGTATATTCTTCCTGGGCAGTCTTATCTCGGCGGTACCTAGCCTCCATCTACCTATCCAGCCACCCAGGGGATTACTCGAGGAGAGAACCTCGCCGGAACTTCGCTTATAGGTGTACGTGTTTGAATGCCTGGAGGATACGTGGAGTCCTGAACGGCCGACGCGACGCGCCGCGGCGCGGTGCGGCTCGGCGCCATTCTATTTCCGCGAGCGCGTAAAACACGGCAGCCTGTAACAAGGTGGCAATTAAAACGATAACACGTGGATTTTGTGCCGGGACTTGTTGCCATCCCGGGTCTGGGCTGTCGAGCACCCGTCGCCCGAGAGATAAGTTGAGCATGAAGTAGAACGATCGTAATTAAAACATTCGAACTCCGGGATACAGCCGGGGAGAGCAAGTCGAGTCGCGCGAGCTTCGAGGGTATTCTTCGCGTCACTTGACAACGTTTCGCGAGCGAAAGAAAGGTTCCACGGATCTGTTGGAAACAGTGGGAAGTTCGTTAACGGTAGTTCCTTTTGCCTCGCGTTAATAAGGAGAGCACCTCTCTTGCGAGCCGCTCGCATTATAATTGCAGTGCCGCGCTGCGGATTTCTCTGATCAGCGAGACAAATTAAAGGATACCGATTGGACGTGGAGGAGTGGGTCGATAACGGGAAAATAATATGTTTCCGCAGCTGAGTCCGCGTTGGGAATTATCGCATTGACTAAGCTGTTTCGATTTGCAATTATCGCGGTGGTTATACGATTTTTGCTTCTCAGAAAACAAGGTTTTATTATATTTTATTTCGTATCGCCGAAGACTGCGAAGGCTGCAAATTTTATTCCTTGCAGAATGTTAATCAAATGGGGATACTTTCTTCGTGCACGTTCCGAACTGGTAATTGAAGCTCAGAAACTAATTTTGTAATAGAAACCCTTCTAATGAAGAATACCTACAGTTCCGCGCTGCATAATAAAGTTCCTGTACCACGATATTCACTAAACGGTTAGCATGCGTTACTAGACAGCTCGTGTTTATACAAATGTCTATGTTTTAGACATTGGTTCGTGGAACAAGAAATTAAAGGTATACCTTTATCAACCATAAAACCAATACAATGAAGATATTAATCACCGTCTAGGCAACCAAAATGTATAAAATAAAAGTAGAACTTTTAACCGGCATTACACTTTTACTTCCTGGGTCCAGTGCCGCGTGTACGGCGGCAAAAATCAAATTTAAATCATTTTTTAAATTCAAATCAAATTTTCACTAAAATATAAATATTTTCCTTTCTAAACTTGACGTAAAAATGTTGAGTCCACAGTTTCACTTCGTATGAAAAATAGCTTCGACCTGGTGGCAAGTAAACTTGAAATACTCCGGACCGTTAAGGGTGAATAATCCTACCGTATTACACAAATTCAAACTATTAAAAATGCAAATCGAGGGGAGGGGATACACGAAATGGGGACCTTGTAAAATTCAGTGAATTCCATATGATCGCGTAAAATTGGTCAAGAGGAGCGACGAGGTTGTCCGCACAGGTATCAAGCAGTGCAATCTAAATCAAAGCGGTCTAAAAGCGTCATTAACCGGGAGAGGTCGGAGCGGCCAAAGAAATCGGTCACACGGAAGTTCGACATCCGAACTTCATCAGGGCAGCGGCGCATTTAAGCGGGCCACAATGTATCCCATGCAATTTACCGTCTCCCTAAACTTGGGCCGAACTTACGCCCGTAAGGAATAACCCGTCCCCCGTTCCTCCGCCCCCTCGAACCGGCTAGATGGTCCTCGAGTTTCCAACTAGTTAACATTACAGCCGCGTATATAATATTCCATCTCCGCTCCGTTTCGACTTAAGGCATCGGGCGGTCGAACAGCGCCGTGGGGGCGAGAGTATGATGAAGAAGAGGACGAAGGAGGTCCGAGGGGGCCCCGGGTTATGGATCGACGAAGAAAATACGCGCGACCTCGGGGTGCAATAAAACGCGCGAACGCCTCGGGACAGCGCGGAAGGCGGCGCGGATCCTTTAGGTCGGTGGATTCCCCAAAGGGGAAACCAATAAGAGGCCGAACTCTTCATTAAAACTCCACGGAGCTCGGCGGAGCGCGTCGCTGCCGGAGCGAGAGACAGCGAAAAAGTCGATCGGGGGTTGGTCGCGGGGCAGCAACCCTTGAGCACCTTCACCGACAGCCCACTTTTTCCCAACCTTTCACCCTTTCCACCTTTTTTTTCCCTCGTTTTTTTGTCACTCCAACCCTCCCTTCCCTCACCCCTATAAACCTAGAAGCGGGATATTAAAAGTTATTCCGGGACATCGAATAAAATATCCGAAGTTCTCGCGGTGAACTTTCCCGCCATTATGCCTGGGACCGGTGAAACCTTATTCTTTCCGGAATCGTCGCTCCGGTGCACTGTGGTCCACGTTCCGGCAGTTCGAGAGTCGACTTTTTACGCCGGACTGAATGGAACGGAATCAATTTGACCCTTTGACTACGTACGGCGTTCATGGCTGCCCGGTAAGGGGTGGGAGCGAGCCTAATGGCGCCCGATGCAACGTGCTCGTTCAAATCGGACGGATTTTCAACTTAAGTGGCAACGGTCTACAATTGTTTGTATATTTCCGTCTCATTGGGTAGCAATTCGATAGATCACCGTTTTTAGTGTAGTCTTGTTCCGCTTGCAAATTGCCCTGGTATTTACAGGAAGTAGAAACGGCCAGCGATGAACAGACGCGCCAGTCAATTCAACAGTTAACACGTTGACTTCCATGTCAGCCACATGTGGGTGCTTGAAATATTTGTCCAGGTTTTAAAATGAAATTTTAAGTTAATATATTCACGGTACCAAAGATTAGGATCTGTAAAATGCAAGAAAGTTGGAGGACCACTCTATTTCATTAAATAACTTGTTTTGATCTTATGGAATTTTTCAGGTTTCTAGTTTGCCAGTGAAAATGTTAAAAGAAATTCCCAAAGAATGTAGTTCAGGGAAAGCCAACTATCGAGTCAGAATACTTTTTGGAATCTACACTGATTTCTCTATATATGTCGCCAAGACCTGGGTGATAAATGTCACGGATTTATATAGTGAGGGGTCTTGGACGCCGAGGAGTGTAAACGTAACATGGCTCGGGTTTGCCTCCTGTACGATACACGACGATAGCAAGACCCGTGTCGTTGACATATATCGTGAATTCGCTGTATTCCTTCATTCCGATGAGGGTTCGAGTCCTCTCGAGGGTCGATGCCGTTTAATCTCGCCGATTTACGTCGTAACCGTAAACGCGATCGTTACTCTTTAATTTTCCCCGACTGTTACGTAATCTCATCTACCTATCGGATTCACTTGGCGGCGCTTTCGACACAGGAGACTTCTATGGGTAGAATGTCGGTCACGTTCCGGCAAATGAATTCCTAAAATCGTGTCTCCTCCTCCCCCCCCTCCCTTCGCCCGTAAACGCAAAACGTTTTACGCCCCGAGAGCTACGAGGCACGGTTCAAACTCTGTTGCAACGAGGGGTGGAGGGGGGCGGTGGCCCGGGGGGCGAGGGGCGACGCTTTAACAAATTCGGGATGTAATCGCGTCCAAGTTCCCGCGTCTCCTTAGCCGTTGCTTAGTTACGTAGTCTGGCAACGCGTCTCGGAGCAACTTCGCTCAGACGAAGTTTCTAATCCGCAAATCGTTGCCTAATATACACGCGGCAGCTACGCGAAGCATGCTTAAGGGGGCACACGGTTTATACACGGTAACTTTCGGACCCCGTTTCTTCGACCGTGCAATATTTGCGCCCGGTAATTCTGCCATCTTTAAGCGACCGGCGTGTTTAATATACAAACAGTATACGTACGATCATCCTCGAGCTCCACCGATGGAGCAACCGTGGAAACACGTAAAAACGGCTGCTTATCAAACTGCAAATATTTGGTCCGCGCCACTCTCGAATTCGCGGCACGACAATGCCATTCGCAAAATAAAATTATCCTAGTTGCGCTGAACAATAACCGAGTTTCGTGCAAATGACACATTTCCGGCGGAAATTTCAGGCAACGGTGTAAGGGGTTAATAATATCAATACGCTGAAAACAACAGAATATTCTTCGATTTGTCTAATCCTTTACTGTTTTATGTTTCTGTTAACACTAAACCTACCGAGCACGAAACATATAAAAGTGGAACGTCTTGTAGACGAGAGAATAATTGATTAATCAAAGAAGTCAATTCAGCAATTTCCTGTGAAAAGGTTTTTATAATTTCTATGACAGGTTACATTCGTTTGCTGCGTTACAGGTCGCTTTTCAAATGTAGCGCGTTTTTATAGACGAATCGTCGATGTCGGGTATTATCGGGTGTTGTCGGCTCTCTCGGTGTTGATTGCTCTGCTTTCTTCGTTCTTGACTTTGGCGTCGTTACAGAGTGTTATCGTTTCGACATATTTTTGTGAAAGGATCAAAATGTAAAAACACATTGAGTATATTCAGTTATTATGGTGCTAATCAACAGTAGTGATTATGCAAGTTATATTTTATGTTATAATAAATTTCTCTATTCGGTCTGTTTGCGACCATCACCAATGTCCACGCTTTTCTTTTTGAACATAACCCAACAATTTCAATAACTGTGGGATAGAGAACCGGTCATTTTGACCATGGTAGGTTGAGTGTTAATCAGTTTTTTTTTCATATACGAATATTTTTGCACGAAGTTAGAATGATCGGCAATTTTTCGATTACAATTCAGCATTCTTCGAAATTAGTTGGCGGCGAAAGGATTTTTTGCGAAGGATAATTGGAGAAGGGTAACCACAGTGTTTGGGTAGGGCGGTGCCATTGTTCCGCCGGAAATTATCGCAACCTCTTATGACGTTACTGTGGGTAAGCAGCAGTGTACACGGCGGAAAGTTCATGGAACACGGCGCAGATCTTTGGCGAGAACGGCCCCGCAAGAAGCCCGTAATTATAACTTCGCAGTTATGTTCATAAAATTGCAATCGTAAGCATAAATCGCGCAACTTTAGACGCTGGGAACAGGTAAACGAAGTAAGCGGCGCGTACGCACGAACGGGTACAGTTTTCATGGGCTCCGATGAAAACATGGCAACCGCCGGGACACTTCAATCTTCTCGGAACTTTGTAATTACGTGGAAAATCAAGAAAATTGCGCGAGCTGCTGCACCGTAATTGACAGCTATTTTTCCATTGCTCCGCAGCCACAAATCGTTTCTGTAATTTTTAATTCACCCGGAGAAGAGGTGTTTTCTCGTGATAACGATTTTTGCATAGAAAACTTCGTTTTCAAAAAGAGACATTTTCTGTACTTACTTTTAATAATTATCACAGAAACGTGCTGTGTACACGTTTCAAATTGAACGCACTGGTTTTTGTTGTAGAATTCGTTTCTAGAGAAAAAGTAGTTGTAGAATGTTAAATTTATTTCCATCAAAATCAATTTAATCGATCCCGAACACATGTAAATATATTATTCAAGAGAGAAACCATTTTATCGTCGTATTTTCCGATTTGTCGATTGCTGGCCCAGCAACCATAGAAATAATTAATCAAAAAATGGTTTGGTACGCTTTGTGTGGCAACATAGAAAACAAAATCGAACGTTTTCAATAAAACTGTACTTGTTGTGCCAATCTTGTATTAAAGTACACTGTTAACAAAA
>CM052119.1:13598475-13617304 GCA_028454245.1 Halictus quadricinctus
AACGGACATTTTGTTAGAATATTTTTCATTTTTAATGGACGATCGTATAATTCTTTTAAAAATCATTCTTACGTTTTTGAATGAATACCTTTCACTGAAGGTAGTAGGATTATAAAATATCGATATAAAGAAGGTAAACCACTCACTGCTACGTTCTATATGTGGACTGTTCTTCTTTATGCATTATATAATAACATATTATGAGTCTCTTTAAGGATTCACCGAGATGCGGAACTGGCTATCCCGCAGAGTTCTGCGGTTCCCCTCTAATGGAAGATGCTTGCCCGGTAGAGTCACAATTACGTTACAATATTAATTATATCATATAGCTTTGCTATGCTATATCATATAATTTTACATACAGTAAAGTTGCCAGATATATCGTAGTTTTCAGATAAATTGAAAAAATCAAGTAGCGATCACGTGGGATTTTACTTTGATCAATTATATGCAAAGTATGTCATAAGTTTCTTAGTAAATAAATAAGGATTGGCAGTTTTCTTTTAATACACTTAGCATTCTCATCTACAAACTTAATCTAATAAGAAAATACTAATATTTACTATGCTTTTGTTTATTAGGACATGTGCAGACGACTGAGAGAAAGAGGGAAATAAATGCAACGTATTAATTGCTAAAGATGTAAAAGAATTCCGCAACGAATAAACTTGTTGAGCAACTACAGGTGGTTCATTTGAGTAATAACAGTAACACCCATCTTCAATGTACATACCAATTTTTTATTCGGTCGAATAATATTCAGAGAAAGACAACTACGTGGTTTTTCATCGATGCACTCTGAGCATTAAATAAAAATCCTCCGTCGTTTTCTTTCAATATTCGCCTACGATGATAAAACATGGCGCAAGAACACAGTTTGAATATCAATGGGGACGGTCGACTATATACTTCTTTATTTTTCGTTCCCGTCCATCGTAAAAGCCATTTCTACAGCCAGAATTGTCACGAACAATACATATTACACGTGCGAAATTTCGCACATCCATCTATGGATGTCATGCTATTGAAAATATTTTTTCTTTATGTAAAAGAATAAGAGAACAGTGTGCCTTTTGATAAACACTACCAACAATTCTAACAAATCTTTTCTACAACTGTTCCTTTTATTTCGACGTCGAACTATTTCACTCCATCACTGTTCTTTTTCGATTTGTATGTTTAAATAAAGCGAGTCACGATTTAATGAATGGGTTTTTAATTGAACCATCAGAGTGAACGGCGTTAAATTAAATTATCCTGTTATTGTTCCATACATTATCAAATATCCTCCGAAATAAATTTATCAGTTTTTAATTTCAATGCTTCACCGTTACTCGTTTTGGTATTCTTTTTGAATATTCGTATTATCGAACAGGAGGTTTATGTTAACAGTAAAATATTTATATGATCCGTATCTGCCTCAATCTCGACCACGTTTTCTATATAAAACTGGAGGCGTCACTATAGTGAACGTCTACTAGCAAGAAAGACAGGATACAGCATATGATATCATGAATCAAAAGCTAAACATACTTCTGCTACTCGTTTCTCTAATTATGCTGTCGGGATATTTCGTAGCAGCGGACTGGGTAAATAATTTTGTTTGGTAGTGCTATGTTGTTGATACCAAGTCATCAAATCATCATTTTTTAGCCGCCACCAGCATGCCGTTCTTTACCACGAAGCAATCTTTGCCGCAGCCAAAAATATATAATAATGTGCAGAGTATGATTATGTTTCACGAATTATATTAATTATTCCGTCTAGCATCGTATTTAATTCTCATTTTAATCTATTATAACGTTTATCTTTGTTTGTTTAGCTCAAGTGTACGAAAGAGGAATCAGGATTATGAGCGACGATCGGTCAATTTATTTTGATTACACTGTACCATTTATGAAGATGTAATTACATTGAAAAATAAATATTTTTCAATTATTTCTACATTTTAAACGCGAACTTGTTCCAGGCCATAGAAAACAAATTATGCACTTATTTGATTAGACACGAATTCGAGAAATAAGTGCTGTTATCTGCGTGATTATTGTACATCATTGTACAATATTGTACATCATTTTAATATATTCACTCATTGAAACCCAGTTATTAAATTTAATAACCGACACATGGCATTATCATACATTATGTTTCCCATGAAAACAGTTTATAGTTTCACGTTTATCGCATGAAGTGGTCATTGCATTTTCATGCGTTCATAAAATCTATCAAAAATCACGACTAAGTCTTGCGTATAAAAGGCAAGCTCAAACTATAACAGACACAACGAACAGGAGTGTCCACAATACAAACATGAACAAGAAACAGCATTTTCTTTTTCTATTCATTTCGTTTATATTACTGGCAGGATGTCTCGTGGCACCAGTAGTCGGGGTAAGTTAATATTTATTTTTTTAATAGTGTTCTACCTCAATACACTTTAAATTAAACTATTATATTCTTTAAGGTGCCAGGTGTATGTCATCAGTTACCAAAAAGTGTTCTTTGCAGGAGTGATAAGTATAAAATAATGTGCCGTGTACGTTCACGTCTGATTACTATTAACTTACTGCTAATAGCTCTACAATAATAACTACATTCTTTAACATTTCTTTTTACAGCTCAAGGGAAAATGTTAATCAGAAAAAAGTGGATGGCACAATGATTAAAAATTATTCCAAGTGTGCTATATAATTGATGAAGATGTACAGTTGCATTAGAAAATAAATACCATTTATTGAGAATACAACATTAACTCTTTTCATTCGCCCCTGCATTTCCAACACGCACGTTGTCTTTGGACAATGAAAAAGTAATCATACTCATTCAATCTGTATATTACCCGTGCATCACGTTCTACACGTAAATTCCACGCAGATAAATATTTACCGTGCATTATGCACTTGATGATGACGCAATAGTATTGGAAAATAAATACAATTCGTTGAAAATACAATATTGCTTCTTTTAATCGCTCCTACATTTGCAACATATGCTATCTTTGAACAATAAAGAAACATTTATCGCGAAAAATATGAATTACATTTGTAAGTGTTCACGTAAGCACTAACATCTGTGGAATATTTCGAGTATTTAAACGCGAATTTTAGAAAGGCTACAGTGTGATACTTCTTAATCTGAAACACTGTACCATTTGAGAATTAATTGACGAAGATGTAATAGCATAGGGAAATAAAAGCTGTTTGTTAAGAATAAAAACATTGACTTGCTCCTCTATTAACGACACACGTTCCCTTTGAACCACAAAAATTGGTTACCCAAAAAGTTTATTATCCTTCGTCACGTCTTTCACGAAAACTGCGTACAGTCAAACATTTATCGCGGAAAGCACGAATGACATTTGCACGTGATCATGTAATCTATATTTACTACATTTTTCGTCGAGTGTTCTATATAAAAAGACGGAACAACGCCAGCAGTCATAGACCAACAACAAGTTCAGAACGAAATCATGAACCAAAAGTTGCTTTTTCTGTTTGTTTCATTTATTTTACTGGCCGGATGTCTCGTGGCACCAGTAGTTGGAGTAAGTGAAGATGGCTCTTGCATGCCCCTCGTTATCAATATATAATGATTCATTATCTTCTTTCTAACAGCATCAAGCGTGCAATGCTTTATCCCGATATAGGCTTTGCCGCAGTGCAAAATATAGAAAAATGTGTAAGGTAAGATTATGTCCAATTAATGTGATTGTTTAATCCTCTAACATTTCTATTATAATAATCAAACATTTGTATGTTTCTGTCTTCAGCTCGATTGTACCCGAGAGGAAAGAGGATTGTAAATAACGACACAACGATCAACAAAATGACTTCAGTGCGCTATGCATTCGACGAAGATGTAACTCCTCTGAAAAAATTTCTTTGCAATAATCATGTATTTTTAAATACAATAAAATAGGAACTATTCGTTTCTGAACTGAATGTTTTCCCGTTTTCCCATTTCCCGCATTCCAATTTCTAGTATAAGTATTCACCAGAAATAGATAAGTGTATGAGTCAATTTTTCGAATTATGTTTGGACTGTGATTATTAATGCAAATATCAGTTTTTATGAACAAATTCGTGGAAGAACATTCACGTTAAACATTTATCGCAGAGTATTTTATTTCTTTATTTTTTATCTATAGTTGCCACTATTACGACCACGTTCTGCATACGTATAACTCTGACAGACACTTATTAATACAGAAGGCAAGGATATATGGGTCAAAAACTCTACTTCCTTTTTCTAGTCACTGCATTTGTTATGTTAGCAGAATGTGTCGTGGCACGAAAAGTTAGTATTTATTTAGTTATTTATTTCTACTCCATTTTAACATATATTCAATTCGATTGTACAATTTCTTGTGAATAATTTTTAGATGCCACGAGGACCCTGTAGAACATTACCATTAAGTGTTCTTTGCGGCAACGATAAGTACAAAATAATGTGCAACGTAAGTCATATGTCACTATAATAAATAGTATTACTATTAGGTTGGTGCACAAAATTGGCCGAATCTATTCTCTTTGCGTTTTAGACATAATTCTTTCGGTGCTTCATACGCAACAAGGCGTATTAGAAGATTTATTTACAATTTGGTCATTGTTTTTGCATCTACCTAATAATCAATCCCCCTACAATTTTTATTACAATAATTAAATTTATTTTTACTTCTTTCTATAGCTTAAGTGCTAACTACAGGAAAGGAGGATTAGGATTTTTAACTATGGATTTCTTAACTATTACTGAACGTGTAACGAAATTTCAATAAAACGATCTTCAAGAGCAAATAAATTGTTGTCTTTCATAATTAAGTCCCTTCCCAACCCAAATATTCATATATTTCAAATCTATTTGTATGTGCCCGTGTAGCAGAAAATTCTAATCATTTTTACTAATCACCAAGAGTCGTGGTTAAGAACTAATTGCAACTTTATCATTGTCATTTTTATGGTGACAAGATTCACAGGCAATATTGCAAATCAGTACTATTTAGGAGTATTATTTAGGAAGTAGAAGCATGCAGAAAGCTGCAGAAGAGACTTTGTACTAGCATGAAATACTGCTGTGCATGTGCCCGGTACGATTATTTCTTCTTCTTAACTGTCGGACTCCTTGGAGTTTTAGGCCTATGCCGGAGTCATTTCTGACCCATATTTATATTATAATAAGTGATATTTCACTGAAGTTTTCTTTTATCATGAGGCGATGGCTCGAGACCGGCTTTAGTCGTATTTCAGGTGAAGAAGAAGAAGAAAAGGGGATAGCGATTTTCTTATTTCGAATTGAAAAGCGTCGTCTTATATCGGAATAAAATTTTACATATTGGCGGTCGCTCGAGCTTATCCCCACCGCCTCCGCGAAGGGTCACGAATCACTCCGGCATAGCATACGGAGGGTTAACTGACTTATGGTTCATTTATAATTTAATACGGTAATAAGCATAATATCTCTCATTTTTCTTTTTCAGAGTGTGTGTGGTACTAAGTGTCCACATCCGTTCCCCGGATAATAATGTCTAAAAAAAAAAATATTTCTGTCACAAGTTCATTGGATTAAAATTGTAGACGTAATTGTATGTGACAATAAATTAATGCTATAGTGAAATTTTTAACATTTTTTCCTTGAATCTCCTATAATGTTGCAGGGATCCTGAAATATATGCTGTTACATTATATAGTCCTACATTTTCTAAAAACCAATGTACATAATTTCTATAGCAGACCGCAATTTCGTAAAATTTACTAGAATTTAAACATTCTATGTCACCAGGAAAATGTAGAATATCCACCACTGATACATTCTGGTAGAACAGTCTTCATTGTGAGTTCTTCCAACGTATCAGTTACGAACGGCTGCGTTTATTGTTAAAACGTGATCAGATAAAGCATATATGACATCTTTTAACTTTTTACGAGACCGATTACTATGGAATCACTGCAAGCATACGTATATAAAGGTGAACACGAAAACTAGCGAAACATCAAGGGATTCAACTCAAGGAATCATGAAGCTCAAAGTCAATTTTATTCTTTTATTCGTTTCTCTAATTTTACTGTCATGGAATCATGTTGCATTGGCAAAATATGTAAGATAAGATATCTTTGCTTAATTTGTGCATTGTGTCATACGTAAAATTATTATACATATTGTACATTGTTAGTAAATTTTGTTAAGGAACCACCGGCATGCAGAGTTATAACAGAGCGCCATTGTACTAGCATGAAATACTGTAACATGTGTCCGGTACGATTATTTCTTCTTCTTAACTGTCAGACTCCTTGGAGTTTTAGGCCTTTGCCGGAGTCATTTCTGACTCATATTTATATTATAATAAGTGATATTTCACTGAAGTTTTCTTTTATCACGAGGCGAAGGCTCGAGACCGGTTTTAGTCGTATTTCGGCGAAGAAGAAGAAGAAAAGGGGATAGCGATTTTCTTATTTCGAATTGAAAAGCGTCGTCTTATATCGGAATAAAATTGTACATATTGGCGGTCGCTCGAGCTTATCCCCACCGCCTCCGCGAAGGGTCACGAATCACTCCGGCATAGCATACGGAGGGTTAACTGACTTATGCTTCATTTATAATTTAATACGGTAATAAGCATAATATCTCTCATTTTTCTTTTTCAGAGTGTGTGTGGTACTGGGAAGTGTCCTCATCGACACAAAGGATAATTATGTCTACAAAATGAATGCTACTATTACAGGTTCACTGGATTAAAATGGTAGACGTAATTGTATGTGACAATAAAATAATGCTACAGTGTTGACATTTTTCCTTTTTTCATTTAATACATTTAATTTCATTTAATTACATTATATAGTCATACATTTTCTAAAAACCAATTTACGTAATATCTATAGCAGGCCGCAATTTCGTAGAATTCACTAGAATTTAAGCATTCTATGTGACCATGAAAATATAGAATATCCACCACTGATGAAATCTAGTAGAATAGTGATAACTTTTTTTTTTTATTAATAGTGATAACTTCATTGTGAGTTCTTCCAACGTATCAGTCACGAAAGACTGCGTTTACTGTTAAAACGTGATCAGATAAAGCATACATGACACCTTTAAATTCTTACGAGATCATTTACGACAGAATCACTGCAAGCATACGTGTACAAAGGAGAATATACAAACTAGTGGAAACATAAGTGATTCAACTCAAGGAATCATGACATCAGTCTACAAACTCGGTCTTCTCGTTATGTTCGTTTCTCTAGAAACAAGACTTGAAATTTCTTTAATTTATTAATTTTAACATATTTTTCGGCTTCAAATGGATCTAATAGTTTTTATAAATGCGAATGAAATAGTTATAGAATTAAATATTGTTCCGTAACACATTCCTCATATTTTTCTGCTGATTTTATAACTTAGAAATGTAATGTAGCATTTGCAAATGTAAGCAACAGAAAAGCAACTGTTCACTGCTATTCAATACATCAAACATTCGACGTGGAGATACATAAATCAAAAGTTAGTATGATGCTACCATCTCTTGGCATTCTCTTATCAGAATATTCAGTCCAACTTGTGAAACCACTATCATGCTGGTAGAAACGGGCAGAAATGACAGCAAATAACACAGTGAAATCCTTCCCGTTGCCCTTTACAAGTTGTACGTGATTGCACGCGAACCAAAGAAAGAAATGATCAATATTGAAGTATGTTTAATATTTAAGTATTAATAATTGATATTTAAGTATTCAATACATTTCTAGAAGAAACCAAGTCTAGCCTATGAATTTATTAGGATAAATCCTATCCTCTATCCTATCATATCCTCTATCCTATCCTATCTTATCCTATCCTCTATCCTATCTAGATAGAATTTATTAATTAGACGCGAACCTTCCCATTCGGACCTTTATCGTGATTATGAGCGTTTCATTTCGCTAGCTATCGACCCGGTTATCCTAGTTTCCGTTAGTTGTGCGAGTTAAGACGGCCGACTTTCCGTCGCGCGAAATGAGGCGAATCGTATCGCGGAATAAGGAAGATTACAAGTTGCATCGGCGCCGCGACTAACATCTGGCCACGGTTTTGGATATTACTTCTGTTTTCTTGGGAACGAACGGCGTCGGACGTACGAACAGAAATACGGACGTCCCGACGTCCTGCTTGCCAAGAATTTCATGAATATTCTTTAACATTAATGCGCTTTATAAATATTTATCAAGCCTCTGGATTTTACTATCTCCGACAAATTAAGCTTTCCAGCTGACTTAACCCTTTCCTGTTCCCGCGTAGCCGGGGCGTTACCCCCGCGGAAAGATGCAATTGGAATAGTAATTTCATACCCGCGATCTGCATCACGCCGCTACCTCAAGTCGCCCGGGATATTTAATATTCTACACAATGAATTTAGATTTTCTATTACGAAGAAAGCAGGGGGGTAGACCGTACAGTTGAACCGCTGGCGACGCGACGATTAAGAGCCTTTTCCTTCGAATGGACTGTTTATTGTGTTTAAGGAAAGTTAGAGTCGAAGCGGGGAGTGATTACCATAGATCTTTATAGAAAATAACACTTGTCCGTATCAGTTACAAAAAGTA
The DNA here is from genome assembly GCA_028454245.1 of Halictus quadricinctus. Lineage (NCBI taxonomy): Eukaryota > Metazoa > Arthropoda > Insecta > Hymenoptera > Halictidae > Halictus > Halictus quadricinctus. Next base: position 13,607,049 of record CM052119.1, read on the forward strand.
GAAACCAATTTGGGAAGTTCATACTTTCTTTAATAACTTTAATACATTGAAAATAATATATTGATATTAAATTGCTTTCGTCCGTGCACTGAACAGTGGATACTACAGTAAAGTCTTGATCTAAGCCGAACGGAGCTACACGATCTTAGTCAGTTCGCCTATCCCCTCCAATGATCGCCTAGCAGTGTAATCATGGGACGGGTATATCGGTGTGAACCACCAATCTACTTACAAAACTTCTTTTTTTTTCATTATATTATTATGGAAATTTCGCCAAATTATTTGTGGAATTTTTCTGATTAAACTGACACTAAACACGGTATAATTTGAAATTAAATTTTATAATTTAAACCTGTATTTGGTTTCCAAACGCTGTCGGCGCCAGCACAAGAAAATAGTAGCCCTACACGATCTATGTCACAGCACGGACCCGAAGATAAGGGCGTAGATCAAATCTTCACTGTAGTTTCAATTTCACATCCGCACTCGAGTGATAACTTTATTTTTTATGAAATAATTTCAACATTTTTTAAGGGCTGATTACGTAGACACATTAATGGGAATTATAGTCATTATCGAAATAATACCAAAGTTTCATTTAATTTTCTCTGCAATCACTTGATTGTTATAACGGAGATGGTAATTAACGTTGTGACTGTAATTGTCCAAAGCGTACGAAATCGTCATTCCTTTTACCATCATCCTAAAAGCAGTTTAACGTTATGTGATTACTCTGTTGTTAACTGAGGACCTCGGTGTAAAAACTGGGCAAATTCATTCTTTCAGTGAAATTCTCCTCGTCGCATTTGTTACATATTTAAACAATGTTGTCATTTAATGTTGTCTGTGTCACGATATAGATATCTACAAAGCCAAGAGGTGGACACTAAATATGGTGTTTAAAAGAGATTAAGATAGTAATATTACGCAGTTCGTTTCTTCTAAATAAAGAAACAAACTTTGCACATTGCACATTTTACATTATTTTGACATTATTTTTACGACTGGAATGTTTATAACGTGTGTACATATTTTTCTTAGGCTAGAAATCGACGCAGGAGACCCTTCGGATAATTTGTTGCCGAGAGGTGCGTAAAACTATTATTTCATATTTGAGAAAATTATTATATTTGATTATATTTGATAACTATTCCAGGCATGATCTCGTAAAGACAAATCAGTGGAGTTTGAGGAAACTGACGCTCGATAATGTCAACACTGTAATACAAACTTTATTCGTCATTGTGACAGTGATATAACGGGAAATAAAATACAGAATTCTAGTCCCTAGCATTAATTACAATTTCCTGTGTCCTTATTACATTCCACAAAATATTTAGACAGGAAACTGTGGGCGATAGTTCATCAATTTTTCGAATTACGATTTCTTTTTCCGTAAAATTGTCGATGTTCCTCGTGACTGAGTTATCTAAATATGTAGTTAAAAAATTTTAGTGCTGAATAGTTCGTTCTTTTGCTAGGTATATAAAGAAGCGAAACATACACATACTCAAATCTGAGAAGACCGCGCGCAGCAACATGTCTCAGCCAACGAATCGCATTTTCCTCGTTTTAGCCGTGGTTGTTTTATCATCATTTTACGCTATAGCTGCCCCAGAGGTAACAAATTAATTTTAACACGAATTTTTGCAATTGATGAAACTTTGAGAATTTTGTCATGAAAATTGATTCAATGAATTTCATAATTCAAGCATACATTGTAATAAAGACTGTATTATACTTGAACAAATTTAATCTTCGCATTTCTATAATAATAAGTTAAAATATTCCAATCAGTCCTAGGGCTCGGTAGATTTAGTACTGACATTATTCTCATAACTGGAATATTTGCAATGTATCTGCACCATTTTTCAGGCCTATTGGCCACGCCCATCGACTTGGCCCAAGGGATAAATCACCAAAAGGTATGTAAAACCTTATTGTTAATACTATTAATTGATAAGAGCAGAACAACCAATTCTCGTTTTATTGTTTACTAGGTTCCATCCCGTAGGTGCAAATCACTGAGATTTGAAGCAACTGAATCATTAATGCTCTCGAATTAATAATAGCAGCTGATGTTACCACTGTAATGAAAGTTTCGTTTGTCATCGGAACAGTAATGTAACCGTACGGGAAATAAAATATAATATTCCAATTGTTAGCATTAATTATATGGTCCTTAACTTTAATCATCATATGTTCCTTAGAAATAGTTCTACAGACAGTTTATTAATGATACGAAATAGAGCGGATATTCAAATCATAAACAGAAGAGCACACAATCATAAACGCACACTGTGATAAAAGAAAAGTTTGCAGTTCGTAAATATATTTTATTTAGTTTTACATGAAATCAATTTCTGTTACATCAGAAAATATCACTTGTCAGGTTGTGCTATGATCAACCAATGCGCGGTGTGAATCGTTGTGCTTCTCTACGGTCTCTGACGTGATGACAATTCAAAAAAGAAAATATGCAATCAATTAGAAATATTGCACTAGATACAATTGTTATAAAGATAAGAACCTTCGTTTACAATATAATTAATTTGCAATCAGAGGAGCAACGCACTGCGCAGCTCTTTGTGGAGAGAAGCTATGATACCAATAGAAGAGACGTTAATAGCTTGTAAGTGTATTTTATTTTATTTCTCCCGAAATTAATTTCTCTTACGTTGAAAATTGTCGCTTGCATCGTGATGCTTAACCAAGGAGCCTGATAAACAATTAAACGGGACCACTCTAGATGCAAGTTTCGCACCACAGAAAAAGAGAAAATAAAAGATAACAGAAGGCTACGGATTTATAATCACTATTTTGTTATTTTTTGTTAGCGTAGGATAATTTAGTATTTATCTAGCAATTAAATATTTTAGAGCGCACTATACAGGCTGTGGCCGTACGGGTGGTACAACCGGGCAGGGGATAATTTACATGTAAAAATAAGTCGAAAAAATTAAATAATATTTCTTCGTTTGACACCTCATTTTTGAGTAAATCGGATTTGAAAATTCAGCGAATACGCACGCTATTAGATAGGAATCGTCTGACGCGTCTGATCATGGTCGACCAGTTCTACTTCCTATAAATACTAGAGCACGCAAACCCGACGGATCTCCAAACTCGATTTTCTCGAAAACAAGGCGCTGAACGAAAAAATGTTATTCCTTTTTTTCGAATTGTTTTTGCATGCTGAATCACCTTCCGGCCGCTGTTATCACGATTTCGGAAATACCCTCTATAAAGCTGCAATGTAGACAATGAAACATTTATATCTCAGTCATTCGTAACTGGTTTTGGATATTAATAAATAATATCCTCCATTTAAAGTAGAGCGAGTAATCTATTCGTAAACGGAGGAGTAATGCAGTGCATATCCCTTCCTATTTGGGTGCTATGATTCGTATAAAAGAAATGTTTATAACTTGTAAATATATTTCATTTCAATTTTCGTTTGACACCAATTTTTCTGATTTTGAAAATTGTCGCTTGTACCGTGATGCTCAACCTAGACGAGGTACGAATCCTGGTAATAGTTGTCTACGTTCTCGGGCCTGATAAATAATTAGGAGAACATACGTGAACAAGTAGACATACTTAGCTATATGGAATTCATGTACTAAGTAATAAAAGACAGCAAAAGGCTGTGGATTTGTGACGATTTTTTTATTATTTCTTCTACTAAACTAGGACAATTGAATATTTATCAAATTTGCAATTAAGTATTTTAGAGCGTGCTACACATGTTATATTAATTCCTTACCGCTTCCGAGGGCGTGAAATACAACAATGACATCAATAGCACTGAAAGTGCAACAACAGCAAACTTCATTTTTCCAAACATGGTTCCTTTGTAGAATTCTAGGTTTCTCTATTATCTATGTACACTTTACTGCTTTATATACGTGTCGGCACAAACGTTTAAACTTTTTAATGCACTTTTCGTGACCGCGCTACTGAGGTAATAGTTAACAATCAACATATCCTTCTCCATCAAGTCAAGTGTGGTTCGAATATTTCGATTCTGGATTCAATAATTCTCGTTTATAACAGGTTGAACATGTGTGTTTCCTTTGGACAAAGATTATCTCATTGTTGTTCTTTTTCTATAAATTACTATCGATCTATGATGCAGATATTACATCAAAACGATGGTAATACACGCAAAATAAAACAAACATTCCATACTTGCTATTTAAAATTCCAATTTATTTCGTTTTCAGTGACAGACACTTTGATTGTAGTAGAACATCTGAGAATATTCTCAGATGGAATATTCTACCATATGATATAATCAGCCAACACGGGGGAAGGGAATGAGCTGTGGACTTCTACGGTCTCGAGTCTAATAGACAAACAAGAGCAAAATAATTATTCTGTTGTTAGCAACATTAATAGTTATTAAGGCACAACACGGAAAGATATGCGTTTCAGCAAGAAATCGATATTACAAATAATTCGCTTGTATAATTCACTAATTAATGATAACGCAGTTGTTCGCAATAATCTATTTATAAGTCATCCTCGCAGAACAACTAACGTAACGAAATGATCAAGATCTTCGTGATTGGTTGTATAGAGACTACATTGTTAGATCAGTGAACGCATTGTTCGAAGAACGCGCGAATAAATATTTCGGAGTACAACGAATAGCGTAAAAATTTCGTAGGAAGGAATAATGTTTAATTAATTCCTCACCGCTTCGTTCGGTATTATATAGAATACCGTCAGCAAAAGTGCGGAAAATGCAAAAATAGCGAATTTCATTTTGCGGTGGTTCAATTTTTTCTTGAGTCAATGGCGACTCGCCTATTGCTTTGCAGCTTTATATACCCGACTGCGACATTCAAATATTTACATAGAACTTCTTTGACACTCTTCGAGTTAATAGCCAATAAATTTTTCTTAAAATAATGGGGACAGTCAAGTACTCGATGAACCACTTGCCTCGTCCCAGCGACTCAGTCCCTCCGATTCGATCCTAAGATTATTTCTCCTAATTCCTTTGCTGTAAGTTATGCCACTTGTAGTGTGTTAATTGATTCTATTCGAATCAATGCAAATTTCAAATTCTCTAATCTATTTTAATCGGACTTCATATGACTATTTAATAATTTCATCTGGTTACTAAAAGATTACAATTTAGATGGAACTTTTATGTCTTTAGGTCAAAATCGATCTAGCTCAATCAAGTCTCATAAGCGATTTACCGCGTCTAAAAATAGTGGAGAGTTTTCTTTACATTATCAAGTATATGACTGCATAATGAAGTTTTTCTAAAATTATGCAATTTATCCAAGTGAAATGTTGTAATTTATGTCGGTGAAATTAAAACGCGTTTTTGCAACATGCACGGAATTGCATCGAAAATATCAGAAAAACGTGACAACGATAATGTTTTTCGTATAAATTCACGGCGTCAAGCGTTTCAGTGATAAAATATTTCAAACTTCCACGTGTATTCTTTATCATTAACTATGGCTTTCTACTGACAGGTATTGCTGTCAACAATAGAGATAGGATTCTTGTTAAAACAATTGTGAACTGTTGGAATAATGTAGCTCATTATCATTATAATTACTGTACAGTGCACGCTACTAATTATGGATAGTCCGTAAGAGCTGTGGTTATAAATTTTTTTCATTATTTCTGTATGTATAATAATTCTTATATGAATAATGAATATGTATATTCTGTGTTTCTAATTCAGTTTTTGTAACATACTTATCCGAAAAATGATAAATTTAAATATGGATGACAAGTTAATAACGCTGTCACGAAACATTATTTTAAAATGCTATTAAAATCTTAACAGTAGGATCTTCGTGCTCGCGGCAGGTATATAAAGAACAAAACTGTTTGATAACATGAAAAAATTGGTTGAAATCTACATTTAGCAACATGTTCAAGGCAATCAGTATCGCATTCCTCTTAATAAGTGTAATTGTTCTGATGACACTTAATACTATGCCCACTGAAGCAGGGGTACGAATTTATTATTAGGACAGCAAAATGTTAAAATTCATTCATGATACATTCCATTTTACCAGTTATGTATTACTTAAATTATTTTGTACATTTTTTTCAGCCCCTTTGGTGCAATTGTTCGCAATACACATCGATGCCAAAATCATGGCGATGTCGGGTAAGATTACATCGAATTATTTAACACTAGCACAAACTAGTTTCTATTGAGTTTCTATTTATTCAGATTTCATTGTAATATGTGCCAAAACGATAAAATTTATTCAATTATTTCACATAAAGTCACCCTTATGACCGCAGCACTAGCAAATAGAATATTTCAGATCAGACAAATTGACTTCGGTAAAACTAATGTTAATATGCTGTGTACTCTGCTACTTAATTCACTGTGCAGTTTATACGCAAATAATAATAATGTTCCTGCTTTCATCTGTTTTTTAGAAATTGTGCCAACGTGGCGGCTGATCAATTCGAATAAGAAGACGATCCTTCTGCATTGGAATATATTTCCCACCTATATTGAATTCGATTTGAATGCCTTGAGATAATAAATGATCACAAAAATAACAATCATAAATTCTGATCAAACGAAATTAAGATTGTAAAGTGTGGATTCCATTTTTAAACCTTACCATTATCAATCACACCCGACTTCCTTATTAAAATTAAATTTAAAATTAAAAATCTCACTAAAAATTCAATTCAATCATTTCAAATTAAAAACCTCAATTAAATTGAAATTTATTGATATAAATCATACTATTAAATATATTATTTATGTAATATGAAATCTGGCAAGAACTTCACGATGATCTCAATCCCTTGTAAACATTTAAAGGTAAAACAGTTGCTGTAAACAATTCTTTTTGAAAAATATATGTTTCCATACGAAAATTTGACTATTCAGATTGGAAGTGCTATAGCATTAAAAGAAACTTTATGAACGTCGTGATGTTGTACAGTATCGAAATCGACGATTTTGCAGTAAGATAGTCACGAAAAAATCTCTTTGTCATTACTCGTATCTCGTCAAATGTGTAGCACGTGACACAGTACCTGTAGTTAAATATACTATAATGATAATCAGAACGAATATATAAAGAACCTTCAAAACCTGTTTAACAGTATTAAGCAACATTTAGAATTGCACGAAAGGAACATGTCTCTAGTAATTCGCTCCGCTTTCTTGTCTGTTTCCCTTCTTTTAGTGTTGGGATACTTCTGGACAGCAATGGCAGAAGTGAGTGTGGTATACTTATACTTCATCTGTTTAATATTATTTATTCAAATATATTTACAATAATGCCTATAATGTCTTTTTAGGCAATTGCGTGCGACTGTAGTGCACCAGTAGGACGGCGATGTCGGGTAAAATTCTATATAATCATTTAGTATACTTTACACTCGAATATTTAATATACTACATTAATTTAATATAATTCATACGCAAGGTATAGTAATAATATTCACGTTGCCTTTCTTATATCTTCAGCGCCAATGCCAAGGTTAAGGAATTGAAAATGAATCAGATAATGGCAGCGTATCGATGAGAATTGCATTGCATATTTTAACTTCTGTAATGTGTATTAACAACCTGAACACCATGAACGAATAAAGCATTTCAACAATAAAAGATATAATTATTAATTGATGTAAAACCGGGGACCTAAAATGTGAACTGTGGTATAAATCCCATTGCAAAGAAACAGCACTATCCTCTTCCACTGACATCTTATTTTACCTTTTATGACGTTCGTTTAATGACGTATTTTATTTTGAACTAGTTCTGGTCACACCTTTTTACACTAAATTGGAACTACGTTACAGCATGAAGAACTCGACCTATTTCCGAAAAGTGCAGGAAACCGTTATTTCATGTTTGAAAAGGTTTACACGTTAATAACACGGCATTATGAATTATTACTACCCACAATATTAGAGCAATATTACCGTTTGACTATTACTACCGAAATCATGGTAATCATCACAATTGAATTGTTTACTAGGTTTAATACAATAAAGACAAATCGATTCATAATGTTACCAAAAAGCAAATATGGTCTGCCACCGCGGCAGTAACAATTAACATTCTGTCCCCCTAAGGGAGATAAATTAAAATGCATACTAAATAAAAATGCTCTGGTAATTTTAATTACTACAATTATTTCTGTGTCAAATCGAAGGTTAAAAATCGTCTTTTAGCACAATAATGCTAAATGAAATTATAAGAAAATTATTAGTATTATTATTATTAGAAAATACACTAAAAAACTTAAGGTGTCCCTCATATCTCGATAAAAATACGAAGTGACAAAAATCAGGTTAGAGCACTGTATATACTCCATTACTTCACGTACATGAAAGTGATAATAACCATTCCTGTTTAGTTTACCATTCCCACCAAGTTCATTATTCATCAGACACTTGATGTATACTGGCAGAGACACTTTAGGAGGAGAAATAATGGGAAATAGTTTCTTGATGTTGCTTCAGAGAGTGTGACGTATGTAAAATGCTAATACAAGAAGTACAGAGGCAACAACAATCAACTCATTTTGCCCGGAATTATTGAATTTCAGACTCGTTTATACATCTCCTACGACTGAGTTATCGTGTTAAAAAACAATACACTCAGCTTGAAATAACAGAAATAAACATTTCGTGATCGGTGGGACAACGAATTGTTTATTAAACAATTTCTCTGTTACTCTGTTACTTAATGCTTTCGACTCAGGATTGCTGGAGTAACTTTAGACTACAGTGAATTCTCGATATATGTCAACAACACAACAACAGTGTTATGATTACACTCCTCGGCGTCCAAGGCCTTTCGAGTTTCGTGGCCCCTCACGGAGTATACCCCGCGGTAGTGGGGATAACTCCGCGACGTTTATCATACAGGCCTTGGCGACAGATATGGAGAAATCACTGTACATACTCTGGATCTGTCAATGCTGTTTTTCATTGACCTAATTAGCGTTTTTTTTGCATTGAAGAATACTGCTTAAACGAAAAAATGTAATTGAAAGTTAGACAAGCATCGTGTATGCATTCCGGAACGCTGAAGAGGTTCTTTTGAAAACTGCTGGTGTATCAGGTTTTTGTAACAGTGCTTTATGCAGTTTCTCTAAAAATCTGCAATTTATTCAAGCCGAACGTTCCAGTTTATGTTACTCAATGTAGGGCACTCATTATTGCAACGTACAGACTCCCGCTAAAAAATAAAAATCGTGCGACAATATTAATGTGTTTCATGCAAATTCATCGTGATGGTAAAGACTGGCAACATGTAGTCTCACGAATAATAAAATAATATACAAAACGCAAACGGGGTTCACTTCCCTTATAGGTCACTTTGAAATAATCCTTAAACTTTAAGGACGCTATGGTAATACCAATTTCAACGATAAAGTACTAAAGCAATATACTTATGACTCCTAATGTCACACGACTCACATGTACTACCTCACGTTGAAAATATTACACTGATACAAACATCGCGCATAAAACTTTTTATTTTTGTACGAAAACGTAGTTTTGTACCAAATGGGCTATTTTCATGTAAGACCGTCACGACTAGTTATCTGTAACTATATTCAAACGCAGTATAGCATTGATAGAAATTCGTAGGAAGGAGTATATATACAGCAACCGACAAACAATCATGTATGTTCATCAAACCGTTGTACTTGATTATTGCAAACATGTTGAAAAGTGTTCGTTCCGCTTTGTTGCCTGCAGTTCTCCTTGTAATGCTGGGATACTTCTGGATGGCAGCTGCTGAGGTGACTGAGAAGAATAGTTACTGAATGATATTGTTATAATATAATATAATAATATAACTTGTCTTTTCAGCCCTCGCCATGCCCGCCGGGATGTAGAGTACCATGGCCTCTGTGCAGGGTAAATTCATATTCATCTGAACGATATATATTTATCTATACAGTTTGTTTAAAGAATACTGATGTTCATGTATTTATTTTGCCCCTACAGGCGCACTGCAGATCCACAGGTTAAAGTATTGGGTCTGATTCAAATCATGGCAACTTATCGAAGAAAACCTTCAGGCACTGTGTATTGGAATTTTTGTTATGTGTTCTAATGTTCATGTAACTGCCATGAGAAAATAAAGTACTTAAAAACTACACCACATGACTTTACCTAATTATCTGACTGCAATTTACTATAATTGATATCTTCCCTATAAGTCTATAGTCTAAACATATTGAGATGGTACTGATTCGAACGAGATGATAAAAACAATGATT